>BQNB010026291.1:0-58768 GCA_026074375.1 Tanacetum coccineum | reverse complement strand
TTAAGAATAAGTAGATAACATCCTAACCAAAACACACATTTGTCAATCAAATAAGCAGATAACACAATTTAGAAGATAACATCCTAACTTCATTAACCAAACACAAACCATTCTAACATCATAAATTTAGTTACAGGAATATTGTTTTAAAAGTAGATTATCATCGACTACCATTAAAATACCAATATACATAACATCATAAAGTAGATTAACATCACTTTCCACTTTTAAGGTTCCTCTTCCCTATCTTCACTTCAATAAAAGTCATTGTTGGGGGTATCTTCACTCCAAAGGTCTTGCCTTTAATAGGATCCCATGTTTTAGCATTTGCAAGCCCAAGTATCCAATTTGTTATTCGTACAGGGCTTTTGACAATGAGCATTTTAGTTGATGCTTGTAGCTTAGCCTTTGAACCACATGCTTCTACTTTAACCTTTGACCTACATGCTTCTACTTTAGCCTTAGAAGATGCCTCAAATGCTTGTGCTTTAGCCAACATACATGTTTTAGCCTTTTCAATGTCTTTCCAAGAAGGTTTTACATCACTTTCATTACATCTTAATTTTGAACCCCAAAACCTGCCATTGTCCTTGTACTTATCTAACAAATAGTGGTACCATTTGAGCAAACTCTTAGGTGGTTCTGGAGAGTCAGAATCTATCTCCTCAGAAGTGCTAATTGAGAAGTTCTATATAAGTCTGAGGAATGGGTTGCTACCTATCCTAATATCCTTATCAAGATTAAAATCAGTTATTTGGTTTTCACAATGAATTCCCAAACACTCCTTCATAATGTGGCTAATGCATATGGGTCTAATTTTTTAATCTAAACACCCCTAAACTGCTATATATGTGTTTAAGAATATAAGGGGATTCGAAAAAGGTTATCATTCTAAGAAACATGAGCAGATAAGCAACACACAGCAACACATATGAGCAGTTAAGTTTGAAAAAAATATATAATGGACACACATTAGCAGAGAAGCTAAAAAATAAGCAAAAAAGGAAATAAGGGAAAAAAAGAAGATAATAAAGTTACCGTTCTGATTTGCCATGTTTGAAATTAGGGTTTATGAAAAAGTGTTAGGGATTACTATAGCTGAACGATTTTGGTGGGTGAAATGAATTAATGTGTGTTATCATTAATTAATGTATCAATTCAGTTCTTAGCTTAGCCGTTTTAACTTACCTTAGCAGTATTAGGTTTAACCTAGCAGTATGAACTAGTTTAACCAGTTCTAAATATCAAAACTTTCATTCAGATTATCCAGCAAAACTTTCATACAATACTTATCATAACCTTAATTCATAGACATAAATTAAACATTATTAAGACTAAACAACACCTGAACTTTAATAAACATCATAACTTTAATTAATTAGGATTATCCAGCAAAACTTCCATACATCCTTCATACTTATCATAACCTTAATTTACAGACATAAACTGAACATTATTAACACTAAATAACCATTACAGCTGACATGCCTGGAAGCACTAACTATTGCCTGGCAGTACTAAATGAGTTCAGCGGTACACACATATAAACCAAACAGGATGTAAAAAATTAATAGATAAAATGAAATCATTCACAAGAGTATTTGCATGACAACTTGAGCATGACATGGTTCACTTGGATTTTCGTATCACAACACCTCCACAGTCCTTTCGATAGTAGTCATCTCGTGTTTCATTAGCCATGTCACGTCGATCTACAAGAGGCGATACGTTATCATTACGATGGTGAATGACGATACTAAATTCCTCATCGACTTCGTCATACGTATCTTTGTAATTCTTGGGAGGTGTCTTAAAGACAATAGACAATTTTTTATCTACCGGGTCTTTCACATAAAACACTTGTAATGCTTGTGAGGCTAATACGAACGGATCAACCTTGTGGCCTAAATTATTCAGGTCGACCAATGTATACCCAAGTTTATCGCGTTTCACACCACCAGATTTGTGATTAACCCAATCACATTTGAAAAGAGGAATTTGCCTAAAATGGTAATCTAGTACCCATATCTCTTGTAAAACACCATAATAGTATGCTTGTCTTGTAGTTGCAACTTCTTTAGATATGTGCAGATCGATTGCCTCAACACTAACCCCACTGTTCTGGTAAACTTTGCCATCATGACATTTCGTACGAAAGGTATACCCATTGATGTTATATGCATCGTATTTCACTACGGTGGCGCGTGGTCCATATGATATCCACCTTACAGTTTCTGATACACTTTCTTTGTCGATCGCTAACTCTCTCTCCACCTGAATTTCATTACACGTATATATTAGCTTCAAATTTAAGGAACAACAAACAAACAATTATAAATAACATACGATTAATTACCTCTTCGCGTAACCACTTAGCAAAAGATTTACTGTGCTCATTCTCCAGAAATGCTATTCGTTTACCCGGGTTTTCTGTTTTCAAAACTTGCTTGTGTCGCCTGAAACAATGTCTTTGATTATTATATTTGATAGAACATTTTAAGTAACGAAATAGACATGTGTTAGTAATACTTACTCGATATACGGTACAATTTCATCTGTATTCTGTATTACATACAAATGTGCTTTCTGAAAGAGTTCCGCAGAAACTTCACTTGATTTGCCGGCCGACAATGGCTTTCCTTCCTCATTTTCATAAGTTTCATGTTTATCAGGTGGGATACCAATAGTTTCCATGGATTTATGATATTCGCTAAAAAACTCTATTGTTTCTTCCGCAATAGTCTCCTCAGCAATGCATCCCTCTGGTTTATTTCTGTTTCGCACGTGTCCTTTAATAACCTTCATACATCTTTCGAAGGGATACATCCACCGAAAGCATATGGGACCACATAATTTTACCTCCCTAGTTAGGTGCACAGTCAAATGTATCATAATATCAAAAAATGACTGGAGGAAAGAACTTCTCGAGTAGGCACAGTATCACTACCAGTTCTGCTTGCATCTTATCTTGTTCTTGCAATATGATTTCTTTGCTACATATCGATTTAAAGAAAAAGCAAAACCTGATAATAGCATATCGTGTGGGTGGGTGCATGATTGAACGTATTGCAATGGGCAAAACTCTTGCATTAGCATGTGATAGTCATGCGATTTAAGGCCAATGAGCTTCCTATCCTTTAGGCTGACCAAACTAGAGAAATTTGAACAATAGCCTTGTGGTACCCTGATGTTGTATAATGTTTCACAAAAGATGTCTTTTTCAGCATTCGTTAATGTGTAACCTACTGGAGGTAGTGTTGTTTTGTCTTCTTCTTGCATAGCAAACAACTTTGGTTTTACCCCCAACTCAGCCAGATCCAATCGAGCATTCACTCCATCTTTCGTCTTTCCCGAAACATTTAGCAAAGTTCCGACTAGACTCTCAACAACATTCTTTTCTACATGCATAAAATCAATACAATGTGGAGCAGAATTCTGCCTCCAACACCTAAGCTTTCGGTACCGAATGTTGAATTTCTTCCAATACGTACCGTTTTGTTCATTTACTTGGCTTGAACTACTCTCTTCTTCTGTTGTGTTTCTTTTTTGCTTTTGAATCATCCCACCTCTGCCTCTCGTATCTTCTTGGTTTTCTAATGCCTTATTGTTTGTTTTCGTTTTCCTTTTCCCTACTTATTTTCAATATGTTGTACCTCGTTGTATATTTGTTTCCCGTCATTAATTCGGAGCCAGGAGGAAATTTCTTGTTGTTCATTAAAATGCCTTCTTATTTGCTTTCTGAACGCATGTTATATGGTAGATTATCGTCTGTGACCAACAAGTAACTATACTGGATGAGGCAGAATGCTAACACAATATGTATCTTTCCCACATACTACACAACCTTTGAATCCATTATATGGGCAGCCACATAATGTACCAAGTGCAGGGTAATCATTTATTGTCCATAACATAACGACACATAGATTAAAGTTATCTTTTATGGAAGCATCATATGTATCAACCCCTGTCTCGAATAAGGTATGCAGATCATCAACTAACGGTTCTAAAAAAACATCGATATCATTTCCCGGGTATCCTGATACTAATACCGAAAGCATGATTAACTTTCTTTTCATACACAACCATGGAGGGAGGTTGTTTATGACAGTTAAAACTAGCCATACACTGTGATGCCTATTTCCTTTGCTGACGACAATAACCCTGTCAGCCGATAAATTCCTAGCTGTTAGATTTTCTTGGATCTTTAAGCAATTTCGAATTTTTCGTCATCTATGGTACGCTATGCCTGTGAATCTACGGGGTGACGTAACACACCATCTGTTATCCTTCGTGTCGCACGCCATCTTAAATCTTCTGAAATACTTTGTATCTTAAATAGTCGTTGCAGTCTTGGTATAACTAGAAAGTACCACATTACCTTTGCTGGAATGTTTTTCTACTCTTTTATGTGGTCTTATTATCCCCTTCCATCTTAATATCCCACAAGTTCGGACACACGTCAAATCCTTTATCAAAAACCCCCCCTCCTTCCAGTAAAGAAGGCAGTTGTTGATACATACATATATCTTTTTGTATCCTGATCCCATTAATTTCATAATTTTTTTGGCTTGATAAGTTTTTTCCACCATTTCTGTACCAGCAGGTAGCATCTTTTTTTAACAATCCTAGTAATTCAGTAAAGAACTTATCAGAACATCCGTACTTACCCTTCAAGTTGAGTAGTTAAACTATTGCGGACAACTTTGTGAAGTCAGGACATCCTTTGTAAAGAGTCTTCTCTGCGTCTAATAATAGTTCTTGAAACTTGACAAGGTCATCCTCATCAAAATTATCTTTTGTAGCATTAACCATTTCTACTGTTGTTGGACCATCTGTTGGAATATCTGAAGCAAAATCCGTGTCGTCAACAAACTCTGTTGTAGCATTAACAGGTTTTGGGGCACTTATTGATGGCTCATCATTTTCTTCATGTTTACTTCACTTTGTGTAGCTTAGATCAATCCCATTTTTGAATAAATGGAACTGCACTTCCTCCACTTTATGCTCTATTTGGTTTAAACATTTGGTACACGGACATGGCATTATAAGATATTGTTTATTACCTGGTGGGTCGATGTTACTCATCTTCTGCAAGTTGTGTACTGCATAATCAATAAACGCTGCTACTCTATCAATACAAGATCTGTTGGTCCTATTAGTTCCCATCCAATACTTGTACATGTTTATAAATATGTCACACAGCAAGAATTAGAGAAAATTAAAATGACATAAAAGTTTAAATCAGGGTTTGAAACCTGTATACTCTTGCCGACATGTTTTTTTAGTAAAGGGTTTTTGTGAGGTGTGTTTGTTTTTTTTGGTAAAAGGTTTTTTGATTTAGGGTTTATGATTTTTTGGACCGTGGAGGGAAATTAGGATTTTAACCAGGATATGGGATTCAAAAGGTTTTTGATGTTTAATGGTTTTTAGTGTTTAAAGAGTGTTTATAGGCTGATAAGGGGTGTTTGGTTTAACTCAGAATAAAAACAAGAAAATAAAAAATGATGTTACACCCCAGCGAGAATCAAACCCGCGACCTCCCTTACGGAAGTCAAGCGGGTTACCATCTTGCCAGAGTAACCTATTCGTTAAATGTAATGTCATTTCCATTTAATTATAGAAGTTAACTTCATTGTTTTTGGCTTAACTTAAAAAGTGCTTATATAAACTACTATTAAACCATGGCTTTTCCTCCCTCTGCTTATATTTTAACTTTTTTCACTTTTAAAAATTCTAATTTAGCAACTAAATAAGTTGTAGGCTTATTTTGGTTTAAAGCATTTACGTGCATCGCTTATTTTTAAGCTTAAGTTTTTTAATAAAAGTTTTCATTATTAAATATAGTTTAGTTATAAAAAGTTAAACTTTAATTAAAAAATAGTACTTTTTAGATTCTCTTATTAGAAGCTAGCTATTGTTATATATATAATGCTTAATATTTGCTCATTTTGTGTTTGTCTCACTTTCACTTTCTCTAAAGGATAGGGGAGAGCATCGGACCAAAACCAACCGACTGGCCAAGACCGACCGACTGGCCAAGACCAGACCTGAACCGAGACCGAATTGGCTAAAAATGCCGACCGAGGACTGGACCGCAATGGTACTGTCCGGTCCGGGTCGGTCCCCGGTCCGTTCGTCTCGGTCCGGTCCGTCCCTACAAGGCATAATGTTGTCGGCGTTTTTAGGTATGACTGACTGGACCGGATAAAACCGACCGGACCGACCTGGTAACCGAAGATCCGAATTGGTCCAAAATGCCAGAACTGAGGACCGGAACCAAAAAACGTTATCGGTCACGGTTCGGTTCGGTTTTTCGGGTCCGGTCCGGTCGAAATAACGTTCGTAATGCTCAGCCATACTCTCAAAGGCGAGAGTTAGGGATAAATAAGCTAGACATTTGCGTTAGAGCTTAATTAGATTTTATAAAGCTAAATGGTAAATCTCTATTCAACTCTCTTCGAGGATACAACCCCAGACTAATAGTTATTACTTTTCTTAAAGTAATTCTATCTCTAAACGTAATTATTACCTGAGCCGCTTTACAACTCTCAGTCAACTATTACGGTATAAAGGAAATAGGTTATTGGTTAACCTTAGGGAGAAAATTAAAGTGACCAATGATAATACCTAATGCAACATGACCCATGACCCAATGAGAGTAGCCAAATCTACCTAAATGGCATGGTCTATGACACTATAAGTTACTACAACCTAATGCACACGACCCATGACCCATGTTAAGTACCCATTGTCACCAATCATGTATGGGATCGATACAGTACACTATAAAGCCACTACAAACCCATGCATATACCCATATGAATGTTTTAAATACCCATTACTTAATGTGACTAGTTAAACCTAATGCACGATGACCCATGACCCATGACCCATGGACCCAGTTTAATTACCTTTGTCACCCAGTCATGGATGTGTCAAAACATGACACTATAAAGCCACACAACCCAATCATATGACCCATAAATGTCAAATACCCATTAATGGAAATAGACCGGTCTAACCCAATGCACATGACCCATGACCCATGTGAATTAGCCATTTTCACTAGTCATGCATAGGTTCCATTACACTATAAGCCACTACAACCCAATGCACATGACCCATGACCCATGTTAATTACCCATTGTCGATCACCAGTCATGTATTGGTCGATAACATGACACTATAAGCCACTACAACACAATGCACATGACCTATGTTAATTACCCATTGTCACCAGTCATGGATGTGTCATAACATGACACTATAAGAAACTACAACCCAATGAACATGACCCATGACACATGTTAATTACCCATTGTCACCAGTCATGGATGCGTCGTAACATGGCACTCAAAGTAACTACAACCCAATGCATATGACCCATATGATGTCAAATACCCATTAATGAATGTGACAAGTGATAACCTAATGCACATGACCCATGACCCATGTGAATTAGCCATTATCACCGGTCATGCATGAGTTGCACCGGGCTTGGTAGGTGTGTATACTATAGTTATAGTGTGAAGGTTATATGAACTGTATTGAAGTTATTAAAGATGGGCACATTAATTTTGACCTTTGAGGAGGCCATGAAATCCGTAATGCATATGTCTTAGTCTGAACACTGTGTGAAACTGTCTTTAAGGTGGCGTTAGATAAGTTAGGCACGGTAACCCAACCCTTGTGCATTATTCTAATGGACCAACGTAAGTTGTATTCATAGAATGGTTTAGATAACATGTTTTTTTAAATGCTTATTTTTCAGGAAAGTCCCAACAATAATGTTTGTGTTATGTTGCTAATGGAAGCCATGTTTTAGTTTTGTGGCTTCTACTCTTAAAATGTAAATGCTTTAGGTTTAACTAGTGCTAGTTTAAAAGGAGGGTTTAGTTTGGCGTTTTTTTAAACTTTAGGTCTTCTAGTTTCATACTTAGTTCTCCCTCTATGAGTTAGATTTTGTTGTCGCTTTTTTCTGCAGTTACGCCGCCTAAACCTCAAGCGTCATGATGCTTCAATTGGCCTTTCTTCACCACACGGTTCATATGCCTATTCTACACCACAAAAATCCCCTATATATATTAACATTTTCAGGCTTCATTGATCATTATCCCTACAACTCTTGTTCAACTTCTTCTTCTAAATCTTTCAACAATATCCTATTTTACCCAACTTGATTATCAATAGCAAGCACCATGATGTAGAAACCAATCGCTAGGACGTTTCTTGATAACCTAATTGAGTTTAGCTGGGAGAACTCTGTTTATGGTTACATAAGTTCTTCAAGTCTCAGCAATTGCCGAGAGCCGTGTTTTTATAAACCGAATCGCAGAAAGGCCAACACAGCCACAGAATTTTGGTGGGCACTAAATGCTTTAAATTGCTGAGATGGAATCTCTTGAAAGATCCAGGAGAGATTTTTGCCACTTTGATGATCTTAAGGACGACTGGGAGCTGCGCGGTACTAAGCTGCAGGGGTTGAATGGGCTCATTACTAAAGCTGAACAGGAGATCGTGACGAAGGAAGCACAGATTCAGGCGATGAATGGTTAAAGGATTGCTGGCTAAGGAATGGGATGGTTTCTTTTTCTCTAGTGTCATCTTTTTATGTTTAATGTCTCTTTTGAATGTTTAGTATGAACAACCAAAAAACAATTTTCATAAATGTAAATCACCATCTATTAAGTTAGATGATGTCATCTATCAGTTATATATACTCGACATTTTTTAGGGAAATATTTGCTTTATTACTACATTTATTAAAACTTTTTGCCAAATCCTTAATATGCAATATAACCTGCATAACTCAAGTTAACGGACTCAGACAACCTACATATGGCAATCCTATCTTCATATATGTCAAGCAAACATCATAACATATCAAGTCTATATCATAATATCATTATTACAAGGTACAATATTCCTAAAAGATACCATTTGCAATATCATATCAAAATGGGCTTTAAACCATTATCGGATGCCCTAAACCCTAACCTCATGAAAAGGGTTAACCCCTAAAGTGAATGCACAAGCTACTAAAGCATATGTACAGGTAATATGATATCTCATTTAACATATAAAATCTCTTCAAGTCAAAGTACAAATCTCTAAAAGCTCAATGTACAAGTCATTAAGCATGATCTCTAAAATAGCCGTTTTACCTCCGTTTTCATTCTAATTTCTTCACCACCACTTAAGCAAGCTAATATACTCATTTTACAATATATGAACCCTAATTATTCCCTACATAAGCTTTCATACATCTTTTTGCACTCAAAACCCTAATTCAAAACAAAAAGGGGTGGTGAGTTACCCTAAACTCTAAACGAGCTAGTTCTAAACCATGACCTGTTTTCTTGCTTTTATTCCATATAAACCAAACCAACCTCAAAGAGATATAAAAACTTATTTTACAATCATATCAATCCTATAATCATTATTTCATCATTACTTCATCATTTTACTTCACTTGTACGTAAAACATATCCTAGAAACCCTAATATACTAATTGGTTTCATTTAACCCGTTTTAATTTTGCTTTAAAACCCATATTAATCCCCAAATAACCAACCAAGGCCATTATAAACTCATAAAATGAGTTTAAAAATCATTATCTATCATTAACTGGCAATGTACAAGAAATCAAAGCCTAAAACCTTAACGAATCCAGAAAACCCTAATTATGCCCTAATTGTAACTTTGACCCTTTCCACTCAATTTCAACCCATATAAACTTAAACAACGACCAAAATTTCATTGATAAAACTTTAAATAATCCCCTAAGGATTTGATATTCCAACATGTCCTAAATCAAGAGTATGCAAAATATAAGCCAAGAAAGTCAAGAAAACCCTAAACGAGCCCTAGTTGAACCCGTACTCCCATTTCTTCAATTCTAATCCGTTTTAACCCAAACGAATTGCTAATCTTTGCTAATTACTTTAATCCCAGACCTTAACAACCTATTTCATCATTCCTTAATCATTTATAACACAATGTACCTTGTTAAAACCTTTGAAGAACCCGTCGAACCTAAAATGGACCCGGTTTGCTTCTATGACCATTTTAACCCCTCTAAATTGCTACCATGTGCAAATGACCACCCAAGAACTCTTCTAGAAACCCTTAAGAAGCTTAGTCACCTACTTAGACCATTCCTTGGTCAAATTTGAGAAGCACATGGCCTTGTTCTTGCTTACTTCAGCCGCGGCATACACCAACCCCAAACACCTCATCAAAGCTACTTCATAGACCTCCACCATTGATTTCCTAGCTTCTACACATCATAACCTAGACCCTCTATGTGTCAAGACCAGATCCTAAGGCTTGCTTACTCATTATACCTTCAAATGGGTATAAATAGGGGCATAGTGTGTTCATTCTTCTTCATCCCCCACTTCCTCCTCTATAACCCTTCATAGTAGCAACTCCTTGCTCAATATGAATTCTAATAGATCTTAAGAAGTCTCAAGTACAGAAAGGAAGCAAAAGAAACCAAGAAACGAAGCCCGAGAGTCGTTACTCTAGCCGTACGAAGCCGAAAGTCCCGATTCTGACCCGTTTCCAAGCTATAAGCTTAAACCAGGTTCTATAAGCTTATATTCTGCTCATGTAACGTCATAATGTTCATATGTTCTTACTAAAATCATAATATAAAGCTTTGAACTCAAAAACCTAAGTGTTATGCCTTTTTGATCCAAAACCGTACACCCAAAACCCTAATTTCATGTTTTTACTTAAACTATGGGTTAAACTTGTAAAATTTTGTTATAATCAATCCTAATAAGCTATTATAATATTAAAATAAGTGCTTTGATAAGTCATAAGAGAATTTGACCTTAAAACCCGCGCGTTTTCATTTTGAAACCCTAATTTGACCCGTTTTACCTTTTAACTTAACGAATCGTTAAATTAAACTTATGTTGTGTTAAATCTTCATATTTTAGTTTATTATAACTTATAAATGACTATTGAAATGTTAAATTAAGCTTGCATGGCAATTTGGACATGTTTTGTAATTATAATCCATGCAAGGACGCTTATATCCCCCCCCCCCGTTAAAAAAAAAATTTATTTTTTTTTTTTAGAAACTTATAACTAAAAGGACTAAAAGTGTCATTTTATCAAAGTTATAACTATAGGGGTCTATTATGTCACTTTTTAAAGTATAAGGTTTACTTGGTATATCAATAAAAGTTGAAGGACCAAAGTCGTAAAAATGCAAACCCCAGGGGTCTACTTGCAATTTTCCAAACCCCAGGGTCTAAAATGTAACATTTTGAAAAAGTTAAAATCATATTCAAAACATTACCAAGACATAACATTAATTAAAGCTCCTGCCTCGGCTTAACATCTCCAGATATTGAATAAAATGCATAAAACGCTTATGTTCTAATCATTATTCATCACCACGTTGTGCTTTCAAAAAATCATGTCCCGTATCCATATAATAGCACAATACTAGGGAGTTTCATATTAAGAAGTTTCATCTTGGTATTAACGTTCTGTCTGAGTTGTTGGGTTTACGATTTAAAGTGCCCTAGCTCCACAAACGTTTACTAAATGACTTCTAAACTATGATGGCCCGAACGGTGTTATGATAATTTTTATATCAAAACCAACATCGATATCCAAAAACTTATATATACAATCAAACTAAGACTTGCCATATATTAACCCAGTTTGTCTGTGATATGCCCGTATTGGAAGCCGTACTTTCATTCCCTATTTCATTAGCTATCAATTTCCCGATAACTGTTTCAGGTGAGTTCATAGCCTGGCATTTCAATCGTTTATAAACCTGCGAGTTGAGGTACACTGCTATAAACATGATGCAATATTTCTACATGCTATTCAATTTACTATTGCCTAAGAAACTGCTTTGCCTTAGTCCCCATAATCATGAACCGTTAATGTACTCTCCGTAGTAAAGCGCGAATGATGTGATAGATCTATATAGGACGGGACCTCCCCGTTGGTGTACCCAGTTTACGTGTAACCAATTGCACAATCATTAGAAATCACTCAGTATTTGCAAAGGTACCCGTATGGGCAGATATTATCATTAAACCCTCAGGCATCGGATTCAGAGCTAAGTTGGCATAAGTAATTCGAATTCAATACTAAGGGTTGTATATCAAACGTAACCCGAAATATGCGCATTTGCATTCCAAATTATATTACTTAAACCTATGGATTTCACTCAACCTTTGTGTAACTTTTATTTAGCGTTGTTTTATCTCAGGTAACTGAATTGCAACGGAGTGATGAGGACACAAGATGGAAAAACACGTTATCATTCAATGTTGTAATTAGATTCTGGAAACCACTCGTTTGTAAAAACTCTGAAGAAAATAATAAAGATAACTGTATTTTCAAAAATGACTCTTTTGATTGTTTTTTACTATGATTATGACTGTTATAAGACACTCTGGAAGAATACCCAAGAATAGCTCCGCGTGCTATATGAAAAATGGGGTTTTAAAGATTTGATATCAAGACCTATGGTTTATAGTGAACAAGGTAAAGCTTAACTATAACTACTTTCTTTTTCCATCCAAGAAAGTCCTCCCGTGCCGCTATATTACCCGATGGTATGTAAAGTTACACGTAACTATTATATATTTTTAAAAAACTTAAAAAAATAAAAAATAAATAACTTATTTTTATTTACTGCAGGGTTATTAACTAAACGATGTCCATCTCACCGATCGTCCTATTTCTAATTTGGAGGATGTCTTTTCTTCTAATTTCCCAAACTATGTTCCTCCGGCTTCTCCGGATTATGTCCCGACCTCTCCAGGGAAAACTTACTCCAGTGCTTCCAAATTCATTTGGAATTGTCCCGCTAACTTCACCGACCCTTTCATGTTATTTCCCGATGATCCTTACATGAAAGCCTTACAAGCTTTCTATACTGAAAAGTCACCAATCCCGTCTCCAATTATCATACCACCTAAAACTCAAGAATTCTTTCTCCCAGAAGGACTCCTTTCACCAATGCAGTTGTCTCCATCTACCCCATCCCAACCTCAAGCTCTTGAGATTGGTGAAACTTCCCGGAAATCAGCTATCAAATGTCATGAAGAGCAAATTCAGGGTATCCAAGGTTTATCTAAAGAAAATCCCTCCTGAACGTTTTGAACAGATTGAAAATGGCATAGAAGGTCTTGGTAAAGGAACAATAATCATCCAACGTGATTTTGACGCCTTAGCAGAAGAACTCCAGCAAGCTCATACTCAGATCACTAAACTCCGGAGAAAGCAAATAGGATCCAACCATAAGATCTCCTTAGCTCGCTACAGAATCGCAGAATTGACAGAAGTCATCAATGATATGGAAACTCATCACCAATAAGATATAGAAAAACTCATGAAACCTATCAACGAAACCTAGAACCGCATTCAGTGAATCATTTAGTTTCTAGTTTTCTAGTTTAAATCTTGTCCTTTAGCCTTAACCGAGCACGGATGTGTTTGTATAAATAAAAACACTTGTCAAATCTTGACTATGTACAGTAAAAAGGCAAGTTGTTCTAATATAAAGGCAATCCCATTTCATACCTTGTTGTTTTTCCTGCTTTATTGCATCTCATCATTCATCCATCTTCATTTATTCATCATTCCTTCATCCATCATTCATCTATCATACGCATCATTATATCTATCATTATCCCATAACCTATATCCAAAGCTTCAATATCTTTATTGCTAATAATGCTAAATTAAAAACTAAGTATTTTCTCTTTAAAAATTTTGAGACATTACTCGTACATCTTATTACGTTTATCTTTGTTGTAGAATGCCTCCAAAAAGAGCATCAACAACGAGAAGCACCAAGCTAATGATCACAAGATTCCATTAGAAAGTAATAGCTAGATAGAGTCAACCTCGGCTCTAGAAGCTCAAGCTGCAACAATGGCAAGTGCTAGTAATCCCAACAGGAACACCGGTCCTACTGGAACT
Source organism: Tanacetum coccineum (assembly GCA_026074375.1). Taxonomy (NCBI): domain Eukaryota; kingdom Viridiplantae; phylum Streptophyta; class Magnoliopsida; order Asterales; family Asteraceae; genus Tanacetum; species Tanacetum coccineum. The sequence continues at coordinate 44,797 of BQNB010026291.1, read as the reverse complement.
CCTGTAGTGAAAATGGGAAACTACAAAGAGTTCATTAGCTGTCAACCTTTCTACTTTAATGGTACGGAAGGAGCAGTAGGTCTTACTCGCTGGTTTGAACGAACCGAATCAGTATTCTCTCGTAGCAGATGTGCCGAAGAAAACAAAGTAACTTTTGCTACTGGTACTTTAACTGACGATGCCTTGTCCTGGTGGAATGCATATGCCCAGCCTATGGGAATAGAGCAAGCCAATCAAATCACCTGGACTGAGTTAAAAAGGCTTCTGACGAACAAGTATTGTCCTCGGACTGAGATCAGGAAGATGGAAGAAGAACTTTACAATCTGATTGTAAAGGGAAATGATCTTAAACCTTATGTTAGAAGATTCCAAGAATTAACGGTTCAAGTGTCGAACATGGTGCCAAACAACGATAAACTCTTGGAAGCTTTTATCGGAGGACTACCTCGAAGCATTGAAGGAAATGTTACTGCCTCTAAACCTCAAACTTTAGAGGAGGCCATTAACATAGCCCAAAGGCTAATGGATCAAGTAACTAAGCATGCTCCAATGCAAGTATCGAGTGACAACAAAAGAAAGTTTGACGACAGAAGAACTTTCAGCAACAACTCCCGCAGCAACAACAACTACCGCAACACCAATAATCGTTACAATAATCGTCGACAACAGAACCGAAGACAAGAAGCTGGTAGAGCCTATGCTGTTACTTCATTAGAAATGGTAGGTATGCGAGAATGCTCCCTCTGTGTAAAAGGTGCAATTACCATCACCACCGACCCTGTACTAGTAGGTGTAATAATTGCAACAGAATGGGCCATCTAAGCAAGAATTGCCGAAGCAAGAAGCCAGCCACCAGAAGTAATCAACTCCCAGTGACAGTGGTTTGCATGCCTGTGGTGAGAAAGGGCACTACACAAATCAGTGCCAAAGACCAAGCCTTAAGCCCTAAGGAAGAGCCTACATGCTGAGGAGATAAGAATGCCCAACCATCAAACCCAAAAGTCGTTACGGGTAATGTTCTCCTAAATCAGCATTTAGTTAGGGTATTATTTGATTCTGGAGCTGATAGAAGTTTTATATCCTTATCGCTTGCCTCTATGCTAAATATTCCGTCTATTACAGTAGATACCTTTTATAATATCGAAATGGCTGACGGAAACTTAGTAAGCACAAACACTGTTATTAAAGAGGCTGCATTTTAACTTTGCTAAATCAACCTTTTGAAATCGATCTCATGCCAATTAAACCTTGGGTAGTTTCTGACGTATCATTGGTATGGGACTGGTTATCCAACTATCATGCAAATTCCTAATGACCGATATAGTTGTATCACATTCTATCAACGATGAAACTCTAATCAAATATCGAAGGTGATCAAAGTAAAACTCGACTAAATCTCATATCCTGTATAAAAACCGAAAAGTATATATCCCGAGGTTGTCAAGTTTTTATGATCCAAGTTATGGAGAAGAAAGCAGACGAGAAGAGACTCGAAGACATTTCCGTAGTCAAAGAATTTCCAGATGTCTTTCCTGAAGATCTACCTGGTATCCCTCCCATTCGCCAAGTAGAATTCCAAATCGACTTAATCCCCGGAGCAGCACCTATAGCTCGAACACCTTATAGATTAGCCTCCTTTCAGAAATGCAGAGTTTGTCTATTCAACTTCAGAACTAACCGACCTTTGAGGTTTTCATTTCGAAACCAAGTACATCCGCCTTGGAGCTCCTGTCCTTATTTGTAAAAAAGAAAGACGGATCTTTCAGAATGTGTATCATTACCGAGAGTTAATTAACTTACTAAAAAAGTAATCGTACCCATTGCCCAGGATCGATGACTTATTCGATCAACTTCAAGGTTCAAGCGTTTACTCAAAAATCGACTTAAGATCAGGTTATCATCAACTGAGAGTAAGGGAAGAAGATATTCCTAAGACTGCTTTCAGAACGAGATACGGACACTATGAATTTCAAGTCATGCCATTTGGTTTAACAAATGCACCTGCTGTATTCATGGATCCAGAACGTTTTTGTAAAACCTTATCTGGATAAGTTTGTAATTGTATTCATCGATGATATTCTTATCTATTCTCGCAACGAAGAAGAACATGCAAGTCATCTCGAGGATTTATCTAGGAATAACTACCGAAAAGAAAATTGTATGCCAAGTCTCTAAATTGATTTCTGGATACATATCGTACAATTCTCTTGGTCATCTCACACATACGATAAACAAGGACTTCATGTTGACCCCTTGCCAAAAATCGAGCCGTTAAAGAATTGGACATCTCCCACTACACCCACAGAAGTGCGTCAATTCTTAGGACTCGCCGGCATACGAAGATTTATCAAGGTTTTCCAAAGATGGCAAAGCCTTGACTAAAATTAACCCAAAAATAAGCAGTTATATCTGGCGAAGAACAAGAATCAAGCTTTTCAACTCCATAAAACAAAAACGTCACTGTGAAGCACTAATCTTAGCATTACCAGAAGAAAACGATAATTATTGTCAGTTTACTGTGATAGGCATCTCTTCAAGGGTAGGGAGCTGAACTAATGCATAACTAAGAAAAAGACAATGCTTATGCATACGTCGACAAACACCAGGAACTCATAAAGAAACTATACCACCATGATCTCGAAATTAGAGCATTAATATTCGCTCATAAGATCTGGAGACACAACTACTACGGTACAAAGTGTAAAAGTTTTTACTAAACACAAGAGCCTTCAACATATTCTTCGTCAAAAAGATTAAAATATTAGGCAAACACCGATGGTTAGAACTACTCGCCATATTATGATTGTGAAATATGTTATCATCCCAGAAAGGCAAACGGTGAGCAAGGATGCTTAAGTCGAAAGAAACGAATAAACCCCTTCAAGTTTCGAGCATTAATCTTAACCGTTTCATACCAAAATTAAACCATTTCAAAATCCACAGAACCCAAATGAAGCCCCTCAAAGAAGAAAATGTCAATAAACGAGAACCTACAAAGGAATGGACAAATCATTTTGAAATTCGTTCCTGAAGGAACTCGCTATATCAAAAAACTGAAGCTGGTTACCGACTTTTTGGCGGTTTTAAAAGAGACATATCCAAGCACGAGTCTCATAAATCCAAATATTCATTCACCCGTTTTTTCTGATAAGATGTACCACGATCTAAAGAAACTCTATTGGTGGCCTAACATGAAGGCAATCATCGCAGAATAATGTAGCAAGTGTTTGACAAGTTCTAAGTTTAAAGCAAATGTCAAAAGCCATCGGCTTATTGGTACAACCAGCAAATTCCTATGTGGAAATGGGAAAGGATAACAATGGATTTCGTCACAAAGCTACCCAAAAAAACTTCAACATGACAGTACCGATCTGGGTCATTGTCGATCGTCTTACCAAATCATCTCATTTCATACCCATTCGAGCGACTGATAGTATGGAAACTCTTACAAGGTTATACATCAAAGAAATAGTCTCTCGACATGGCGTGCCAATTTCTATCATCTCGGATCGGACAATCATCATTTCACATCTAGATTCTTGGCAGACATACTGCAAAAAAGAATAGTACTACAATTAGACAGTAAGTACAACATATCACCCTGAAACCGATGGACAAAGTGAAAGAACCATCCAAACACTCGAAGACATGCTACGAGTTTGTGTCATAGATTTCGGAAAGGATGGGTCAACATTTACCATGGTATAATTTTCGTACAACAACATTATCATATGCCAGTATCAAGGCACGCACCGTTCGATAGCACTTATGGTTTGAAAGTGTAGATCACCTGTTTGCTGGCAAAAGTTGGAGATTCTCAACTTACAGGACCAAAATAATTCAAGAAACCACTGAAAAGATCATACAAATTCGCCAACGCTTGCAAGCTGCAAGAGATAGACAAAGAAGTTATGCCAATGTAAGAGCGAAAGCCTATAGAATTTCAAGTGGCGAACGTGTTATAGTTGAAAGTAATCACACTCAGGCAAGGGTACTGTCGATTCGGAAAACGAGGAAAGCTTAATCTACGATACATTGGACCATTCAAAATTCTTGAACGAATTGGCCCAGTAGTCATACAAACTAGAGCTTCCTAAAGAGCTTAGTAGTATCCACAATACTTTCCACGTTTCTAATCTCAAGAAATGCTTATTCGACGAATCTCTCGTTATTCCAATAAAAGAACTCCAACTCGACGACAAACTCAACTTTGTAAAAGAACCAGTAGAAGTTATGGACCGTGAGATCAAGCAACTCAAGCGAAGTCGAATTCCAATAATCAACGTTACGATTGGAACTCTAAAAGAGGACCAGAATTTACATGGGAACGCGAAGACGAAATTCGTGCCAAATATCCTTATCTATTTTCAAACATCACTTCAAGTTCAATTAAATCTCGGGACGAGATTTCTGTAAGGGGTGGAGACTATAACAACCCACAATTTTCATAAATGTAAATATCCATCTATTAAGTTAGATGATTACAGCATCTATCATTTTATTATATGAACTCACCTTTTTCAGGGAAATTTTTCGCTTTATTACATTACATTACTTTGCCAATATCTCAATATGCAATATAACCTGCATAACTCAAGTTAACGGACTCAGACAACCTACGTATAGCAATCCTATCTTCATATATTCAATATAACATCATAACATATCAAGTCTATATCATAATATCATTATTACAAGGTACAATATTCCTAAAAGATACCATTTGCAACATCATATCAAAACGGGCTTTAAACCATTATCGGATGCCCTAAACCCTAATCTCATGGAAGGGTTAACCCCTAAAGTGAATGCACAAGCTACTAAAGCATATGTACAAGTAATATGATATCTCATTTGAAATATAAAATCTCTTCAAGTCAAAGTACAAATCTCTAAAAGCTCAATGTACAAGTCATTAAGCATGATCTCTAAAATAGCCGTTTTACCTCCATTTTCATTCTCATCTCTTCACTATCACTTGTGAGCAAGCTACTATACTCATTTTACAAGATGTAAACCCTAAATATTCTATTCATAAGCTTTCATACATCTTTTTACACTCAAAACCCTAATTCAAAACCCTAAACCCTAAAACCGAGCTAGTTTCTAAACCATGACCTGTTTCTTGGCTTTTATCCATTGTAAACCCAAACCAACACTCAAATAAGTTGTAAAAACTTATTTTACAATCATATCAATCCTATTCAATCATTATTTCATCATTACTTCATCATTTTACTTCACTTGTACGTAAAACATATCCTAGAAACCCTAAATGTACCTAATTGGTTCATTTAACCCGTTTACTCGTTTTAAACCATTCTAATCCCAAATAACCAACCAAGGGCCATTGTAAACTCATAAAATGAGTTTACAAATCATTATCTATCATTAACTTGGCAATGTGCAAGAAATCAAAGCCTAGAAAACCTTAACGAATCCAGAAAACCCTAATTATGCCCTAATTATCATTTTGACCCGTTTATTCATTTTCTACCCATTTTAACTCAAACCACCTATCAATTATTATTATTTATCCTTAATATACTACCTAGGATCAATAATCTATCAATCTTGACCCAATGTACAAGAAATATAAACCTAGAAAGTCAAGAAAACCCTAAACGAGCCCTATTTAAACCCGTGACCTCATTTCTTCAATTCTACTCCGTTTTAACCCAAACCAATTGCTAATCTTTGCTAATTACTTTAATACCAGACCTTAACAACCTATTTCATCTATCCTTAATCATTATAAACACAATGTACCTTGGAAAGACTCTTGAAAACCATGTCGAGCCCAAAACTGACCCGCACCCTTTCTAACTTCATTTTGACCCACTTAAACTCTCACCATGTGCAAATGACCACCCAAGATACCTTCTAGACTCTTTATAGCAGCTTACCCAGCAGCTTTGACCACTCCATGGTCAAGAATGAAGGCACCATGTGCTTCTTTTTCTTCTCTTCAGCCGCGACAGCAAGGAAGAAGGCCACCTCATTCAAGCTACTACTAGACCTCCCACCATTGCATTTCTAGCTTCAACACCTTCAATCCTAGCTTGTACATGTGTCTAGACCAGAAATAGAGCCTTGCTTACTCCTCTTGAACTTGCACAAGTATAAATAGAAGCCATCCTTGTTCATTTTTCTTCATCCCCCACTTCCTCCTCTATAACCCTTCATAGTAGCAACTCCTTGCTCAATATGAATTCTAATAGATCTTAAGAAGTCTCAAGTACAGAAAGGAAGCAAAAGAAACCAAGAAACGAAGCCCCGGAGTCGTTACTCTAGCCGTACGAAGCCGAAAGTCCCGATTCTGACCCGTTTCCAAGCTATAAGCTCAAACCAGGTTCTCTAAGCTTATGTTCTGCTTTCATAACGTCATAATGTTCATATGTTCTTGCTAAAATCATAATATAAAGCTTTGAACTCAAAAACCTAAGTGTTATGCCTTTTTGATCCAAAACCGTACACCCGAAACCCTAATTTCATGTTTTTACTTAAACTATGAGTTAAACTTGTAAACTTTTGTTATAACCTATCCTAATAAGCTATTATAATGTTAAAATAAGTACTTTGATAAGTCATGAGAGAATTTGATCTTAAAACCCGCGCGTTTTCATTTTGAAACCCTAATTTGACCCGTTTTACCTTTTAGCTTAACGAATCGTTAAATTAAACTTATGTTGTGTTAAATCTTCATATTTTAGTTTATTATAACTTATAAATGACTATTGAAATGTTAAATTAAGCTTGCATGGCAATTTGGACATGTTTTGTAATTATAATCCATGCAAGGGGTATATATCGTAAATTTCAGAAACTTATAACTAAAAGGACTAAAAGTGTCATTTTATCAAAGTTATAACTATAGGGGTCTATTATGTCACTTTTTAAAGTATAAGGTTTACTTAGTATATCAATAAAAGTTGAAGGACCAAAGTCGTAAAAATGCAAACCCTAGGGGTCTACTTGTAGTTTTCCAAACCCCAGGGTCTAAAATGTAACATTTTGAAAAAGTGTAAAATCATATTCAAAATGTTACCAGACATAAATTTAATTAACGCTCCTCGTGCTTAACATCTCCAGATATTGAATAAAATGCTTAAAACTGCTTATGTTCTAATCCTTATATCATTCACCGACGATGTGCTTTGCAAAAACATGGTCCCGGATCCAGTAACATACCACAATACTAGGGGAGCTTCATATTAAGAAGTTCATCTTGGATACTTACGGTCTTCTGATTATTGGGTTTACGATTTAAAGTGCCCTAGCTCCTCAAACGTTTACTGAATGACTTCTGAACTATGATGGCCCGAACGGTGTTATGATAATTTTTATATCAAAACCAACATCGATATCCAAAAACTTATATATTCAATCAAACTAAGACTTGCCATATTAACCCAGGTTGCCCGTGTTGAAGCCGTTACTTTCATTCCCTATACATTAGCTATCAATTTCCCTATAACTGTTCAGGTGAGTTCATAGCCTCGCATTTCAATCTTTTTATAAACCCGCGAGGGGGATACATGCTATAAACATGAATGCAATTATTTCTACATGCTATTTCAATTTACTATTGCCTAAGTAACTTCTTTGCCTTTAAGTCCGCCATAAACAAGACCCGTTAATTACCTCGTAGTAAGCGCGAATGATGTTGAATAGAATCTATTTGGCTGACTCCCTGTTGGTGTACCCAGTTATGTGTAACCAATCGCACATCATTAGAAATCACGCGGGTATTTTGGCAAAGGTGCCCGCAGGCCAACATTATGCACTATACAAACGCTTCGATTCATGAGCTAATGGCAATAATAAATTATGTTTTCAATACTGGGTGTATATCAACGTAACCCAAATATCGCATTTGCATTCAAATTATATTACTTAAACCTATGGATTTCACTCAACCTTTGTATTGACTTTTTAGATGTTGTAATCCATGTAACCTAATGGCACGAGAGATGAGACACGAAGATGGAAAAACCGTTATCATTCAAATGTTGTATTTTAGATTCTGGAAACCTCTCTTTTGTAAAGAACTCGTGAAGAAAATAATGAATGATAACTTATTATTTCAAAAACGAACCCACCTTTTGATGTCGTTTTCTATGATTATGACTGTTGGTACCTTGAAGTAATCACCAGATTACTTCCGCAGCTATAATGTAATAAAATGGGTTTACAGATTTGGTATCAAGAGCCTACGTTATAGAGAACAAGGTTAAAACCTTAACTATAACTACTTTTCATTTTTCCATCCAAGAAAGTCCTCCGTGCCGCTATATTTCCCGGAATGGTATGTAAAGTTACATAACTATTATATTACTAAATAAATAACTTATGTTATTTACTGCTGGGTTATTAACAGAACGATGTCTTCCCCCGATCATCCTATTTCTAATTTAGAGGATGTCTTCTTCTAATTTCCCAAACTAAGTTCCCCCGGCTTCTACGGAATATATCCCACCTCCCATGAAACTTACTCCAGTGCTTCCAATTCATTTGGAATTGTCCCACTAACTTCACCGACCCTTTCGTTATTTCCTGATGATCCTTACATAAAATCCTTACAAGCTTTCTATACTGAAAAGTCACCACCGTCTCAATTATCATAACCACCAAAAACTCAAGAATCTTTCTCCCAGATAGGACTTCTTTCACCAATGCAGTTGTCTCCAATCTACCCCATTCCCAACCTCAAGCACTTGGAATTGTGAAACGTTCCCGAAATCAGCTATCAAACGTCCGACAGCGCAAATTCAGGGTAAGCCAAGGTTATCTAGAAGAAACCCTCCTGAACGTTTGAACAGATTGAAAATGGCATAGAAGGTCTTTGGTAAAGGAACCAAATCATCCAACGGATTTTTGACGCCTAGCAGCAAACTCCAACAAGCACATACTCATATCGACAAACATCCGGAGAAAGCAAGTATGATCCAACCATAAGATCTCCTTAGCCGCTACAAATCGCGAATTGGCAGTAATGTCATAAAAGAATGGAGAACTCGTCCACCAAGAAGTATATAAAAACTCATGAACTCTATCATCGAACTCCAGAACCGAGATTCATTGATCATCTAGTTTAATAGATTCCTAGATAAATTCCAGTCTTAGTCTTAACCTAGCCGACCACATGTGTGGTATAAATAAAACACTTGTCAAATCTTGACTATGTACAGTAAAAAGGCAAGTTGTTCTAATATAAAGGCGATCCCGTTTCATACCTTGTTGTTTTTCCTGCTTTATTGCATCGCATCATCCATCCATCTTCATTTATTTATCATTCCTTCATCCATCATTCATCTATCATACGCATCATCATTATCCCATAACCTATATCCAAAGCTTCAATATCTTTATTGTTGAATACGCTTAAAGTTTAAAACTGAGTATTTCTCTTTAAAAATTTTGAGCATTACTCCTATCATTCTTATTACATGTTATCTTTTGTTGGTAGAATGCCTCTAAAAAGAGCATCAACAACGGAAGCACCAGCTATGACTCAAGATGCCATTAGAAAGTTAGTAGCTGATAGTGTCACCTTGGCTCCAGAGCCAAGCTGTCGACAATGGAATTGCTGTAATCCCAACAGGAACACCGGTCCTACTGGAACTCCTGCAGTGAAAATGGGAAACTACAAAGAGTTCATTAGCTGTCAACCTTTCTATTTTAATGGTGCGGAAGGAGCAATAGGTCTTATCCGCTGGTTTGAACGAACCGAATCAGTATTCTCTCGTAGCAGATGTGCCGAAGAAAACAAAGTAACTTTTGCTACTGGTACTTTAACTGACGATGCCTTGTCCTGGTGGAATGCATATGCCCATCCTATGTAATAAAGGCAAGCCAATCAACATCTACCTGGAACTGAGTTAAAAAGGCTTTTGACGAACAAGTATTGTCCCCGGACTGAGATCAGGAAGATGGAAGAAGAACTTTACAATCTGATTGTAAAGGGAAATGATCTTAAACCTTATGTTAGAAGATTCCAAGAATTAACGGTTCTATGTCCAAACAATGTTCCAAACAACTTAAACTCTTGGAAGCTTTTATCGGAGGACTACCTCGAAGCATTGAAGGAAATATTACTGCCGTCTAAAACTCAAACTTAAGAGGAGGCCAATAACAAGCCCAAAGGCTAATGGATCAAATAACAAAAGCATACACCCAATGGCAAGTATCAAGTGCCAACAAAAGAAAGTATTGACGACAGAAGAACTTCAACAACAGCTCCCGCAGCACAACAACTACCGCAACAAACCAATAATCTCGCTATAACAATCGTCAACTCAAAACCCAAGGCAAGAAACTGTAAGCCTACGCTGTAACTTCCATCAAAAATAGTAGGTATGCGAGATCTCCTCTGTGTAATAGGCGGCAATTACATCACACCGGACCCTGTACGTTAGGGTGGTAATAATTGCAACAGAATGGGCCATCTAAGCAAGAACTGCCGAAGCAAGAAGTCAGCCACTGGAAGTAATCAACTCCCAGTAACAGTGGTTTGCCATGCCTGTGGTGAGAAAGGACACTACACAAATCAGTGTCAAAAGACCAACATTAGTGCCCAAGGAAGAGCCTACATGCTAAGAGATAAGAATGCCCAACAAGACCCAAACGTCGTTACGGGTATGTTTCTCCTAAATCAGCATTTAGTCAGGGTATTATTTGATTCCGGAGCTGATAGAAGTTTTATATCCTTATCGCTTGCCTCTATGCTAAATATTCCGTCTATTATAGTAGATACCTTTTATAATATCGAAATGGCTGACGGAAACTTAGTAAGCACAAACACTGTTATTAAAGGCTGCACTTTAACTTTGCTAAATCAACCTTTTGAAATCGATCTCATGCCAATTAAACTTGGTAGTTTTGACGTAGTCATTGGTATGGATTGGTTATCCAAATATCATGCCAAAATTCTCTGTGACGAGAAAGTTGTTCACATTCCTATCGACGGTGAAACTCTAATCATTCGAGGTGATCGAAGTAAAACTCGACTAAATCTCATATCCTGTATAAAAACCGAAAAGTATATATCCCGAGGTTGTCAAGTTTTTATGATCCAAGTTATGGAGAAGAAAGCAGACGAGAAGAGACTTGAAGACATTTCCGTAGTCAAAGAATTTCCAGACGTCTTTCCTGAAGATCTACCTGGTATCCCTCCCATTCGCCAAGTAGAAATTCCCAATCGGACTTAATCCCAGAGCAAGCACCAATATCTCGAACACCTTATAGATTAGCATCTTCAAAAACAGGAGTTGTCTAATCAACTTCAAGAACTAACCGACCGAGGTTTCATTCGACCAAGTACATCGCCTTGGGGAGCTCCTGTCTTATTTGTTAAAAAGAAAGACGGATCTTTCAGAATGTGTATCGATTACCGAGAGTTGAATAAACTTACCATAAAGAATCGTTATCCATTACCAAGAATCGATGACTTATTCGATCAACTTCAAGGTTCAAGCGTTTATTCAAAAATCGACTTAAGATCAGGTTATCATCAACTGAGAGTAAGGGAAGAAGATATTCCTAAGACTGCTTTCAGAACGAGATACGGACACTATGAATTTCAAGTCATGCCATTTGGTTTAACAAATGCACCTGCTGTATTCATGGATCTCATGAATCGTGTTTGTAAACCATATCTGGATAAATTCGTAATTGTGTTCATCGATGATATTCTTATCTATTCTCGCAACAAAGAAGAACATGCAAGTCATCTCAGAATAATCTTGGAATTACTCCGAAAAGAGAAATTGTATGCCAAGTTCTCTAAATGTGATTTCTGGATACATATCTACAATTTTCTTGGTCATCTCAACATAATCAAGGAACTTCATGTTGACCCTGCCAAGATAGAACTATTTAAGAATTGGACATCTCCCGCTACACCCACAGAAGTGCGTCAATTCTTAGGACTCGCTGGCTATTATCGAAGATTTATCGAAGGTTTTTCAAAGATTGCAAAGCCTTTGACTAAATTAACCCAGAAGAATAAAAGTTATATCTAGGGCAAAGAACAAGAATCAGCTTTTCAACTCCTTAAACAAAAACTCTGTGAAGCACCATATTTAGCATTACCAGAAGGAAACGATAATTTTGTCGTTTACTGTGATGCATCTCTTCAAGGGTTAGGAGCTGTACTAATGCAGCGAGAAAAAGTCATTGCTTATGCATCTCGACAACTCAAACCTCATGAAGAAAACTATACCACTCATGATCTCGAATTAGGAGCAGTAATATTCGCTCTTAAGATCTGGAGACACTATCTATACGGTACAAAGTGTACAGTTTACACTGATCACAAAAGCCTTCAACATATTCTTCGTCAAAAAGAATTGAATATGAGGCAACGCCGATGGTTAGAACTACTCGCAGATTATGATTGTGAAATTTGTTATCATCCCGGAAAGGCAAATGTTGTAGCAGATGCCTTAAGTCGAAAGAAGCGAATCAAACCCCTTCGAGTTCGAGCATTAATCTTAACCGTTCATCCAAAATTACCATTTCAAATCCTCGAAGCCCAAAATGAAGCCCTCAAAGAAGAAAATGTCAAAAATGAGAACCTACGAGGAATGAACAAATCATTTGAAATTCGTCCTGATGGAACTCGATGTATCACAAACCGAAGCTGGTTACCCCTTTTTGGCGGTTTGAGAGACTTAATCATGCATGAGTCTCATAAATCCAAATATTCTATTCACCCAGGTTCTGATAAGATGTACCATGATTAAACAAAGTTTTCTATTGGTGCCAAACAAGAAGGGCAATCCATCGCAGATATTTAAGCAATGTTTATTGACATGTTTCTAGAGTAAAGCATTAAAATTCAAAAGCCATCCGGCTTATTGGTACAACCAGAAATTCCTATGTGGAAATGGGAAAGAATAACAATGGATTTTGTCACAAAGCTACCCAAAACCTCAACCGGACATGATACCATCTGGGTCATTGTCGATCGTCTCACCAAATCATCTCATTTTATACCCATTCGAACGACTGATAGTATGGAAACTCTTACAAGGTTATACATCAAAGAAATAGTCTCTTGACATGGCGTGCCAATCTCTATCATCTCGGATCATGATAGTCATTTCACATCTAGATTCTGGTAGTCATTGCAAAATGCTTTAGGTACTCAATTAGACATGAGTACAACATATCACCCTGAAACCGATGGACAAAGTGAAAGAACCATCCAAACACTCGAAGACATGCTACGAGCTTGTGTCATAGATTTCGGAAAAGGATGGGATAAACATTTACCATTGGTAGAATTTTCATACAACAACAGTTATCATGCCAGTATCAAGGCAGCACCGTTCGAAGCACTTTATGGACGAAAGTGTAGATCACCTGTTTGTTGGGCTGAAGTTGGAGATTCTCAACTTACAGGACCAGAAATAATTCAAGAAACCACTGAAAAGATCGTACAATTCGCCAAAAAGCTTGCAAGCTGCAAGAGAAAGACAAAGAAGTTACGCCAATAATAAGGCAAAAGCCATTTAGATTCCAAGTTGGCGACATCCGTGTTATGTTGAAAGTATCACCTCGCAAGGGTATCTTTCGATTCGGAAAACGAGGAAAGCTTAATCCACGATACATTGGACCTTTCAAAATTCTTTAACAAATTGGCCCAGTAGCATACAGACTAGAGCTTCCTGAAGAGCATGGGGGGGTATACCACAATACATTTTTCATGTTCAAATCTCAAAAATGTTTCTCTGACATAATCTCTCGTTATTCCAATAAAAGAACTTCAACTCGACGAAAACGCACTTTAAATAAAGAACCAGTGGAAGTAATGACCAGTGAGATCAAAACAACTCAAGCGAAAGTCCGTATTCCTATAATCAAATTACGATGGAACTCTAAAAGAGGACCAGAGTTTACATGAACGCGAAATGAAATACGTGCAAAAAATCCTCATCAATTTTCATCATCACTTCAGCTTAATTAAATCTCGGGATGAGATTTCTGTAAGGGGTGAGAACGATAAACAACCCACAATTTTCATAAATGTAAATATCCATCTATTAAGTTAAATGATGTACAATCTATCAGTTATATATGAACTCACCTTTTTTAGGGAAATTTTTCGCTTTATTACATTACATTACTTTGCCAATATCTCAATATGCAATATAACCTGCATAACTCAATTAACTATACTCGTTACAACCTAACGTATGGCAATCAATATCCTCTATATGATGGCAACGCAACATCATAACATAATCAAGTCAATAACACAAAATCATTATTTACAAAGTACATTACTCATATGATGAGAATCAATACAACATCATAGCAAACAAAAAAAATGTGGGGCTTTAAACCATTATCGAATGCCCTAAACCCTAACCTCATGGAAGGGTTAACTCCTAAAGTGAATGTACAAGCTACTAAAGCATATGTACAAGTAATATAACATCTCATTTGAAATATAAATCTCTTTAAATCAATGTACAAGTCCTTAAAAGCTCAATCGTAAAGTCATTAAGCCTCAATCCATAATATAGTCGTTATTACCTCCATTTATTATTCTCAATCCTATCACTATCATATGGTGAGCAAGCTAATATACTCATTTTACAATATAGAAACCCTAAATATTCTATTCATAAGCTTTCATACATCTTTTTACACTCAAAACCATAATTCAGAACCCTAAACCCTAAAACCGAGCTAGTTTCTAAGCCATGACCTGTTTCTTGGCTTCTATCCATTGTAAACCCAAACCAACACTCAAATAAGTTGTAAAAGCTTATTTTATAATCATATCAATCCTATTCAATCATTATCTCATCATTACTTCATCATTTTACCTCACTTGTACATAAAACATATCCTAGAAACCCTAAATGTGCCTAATTGGTTTCATAAACCCGTTTTACTCTTCTAAACCATTTCTAATCCCATATAACCAACGCAAGGACATTATAAACTCATAAAATTGAATTCAAATCATTATCTTCATTAACTGGGCAATGTACAAGAAATCAAAGCCTAGAAAACCTTAACGAATCCAGAAAACCCTAATTATGCCCTAATTGTGACTTAGACCCGTTTTCTCAATTTCAAACCATTATAACTTAAACCAACGACCAAACTTCATTAATAATACTTTATGTAAGCCCTAGGATTTGTATTCCATCATTACTAATCAAGAGTATGCAAAATATAAGCCAAGAAAGTCAAGAAAACCCTAAATGAGCCCTAGTTGAACCCGTACTCCCATTTCTTCAATTCTAATCCGTTTTAACCCAAACCAATTGCTAATCTTTGCTAATTACTTTAATCCCAGACCTTAACAACCTATTTCATCATTCCTTAATCATTTATAACACAATGTACCTTGTTAAAACATTTGAAGAACCCGTCGAACCCAAAATAGACCCGGTTTACTTCTATGACCATTTTGACCCCTCTAAATTGCTACCAAGTCCAAATAACCAATGTGAACCTCTTCTAGAATCATAGTAGCAGCTTATGCACCTACTTGGACCAAGCCTTGGTCAAATTTGAGAAGCACATGGCCTCTCTTTTGTCCACTTCAGCCGCGGCAACAAGCAACACCACCACCTCATCAAAGCTACTTTCCTAGACCTCCACACTTCATTTTCTAGCTTCTACACATCATACCCTAGACCCTCTATGTGTCAAAACCAGATCATAAGCTTTGCTTACTCCTTGCTACTTCAAATGGGTATAAATAGGAGCATAATGTCTTCATTTTTCTTCATCCCCCACTTCCTCCTCTATAACCCTTCATAGAAGCAATCCTTTGCTCTAATAGATCCTAAGTGATCTTAAGAAGTCTCAAGTACAGAAAGGAAGCAAAAGAAACCAAGAAACGAAGCCCGAGAGTCGTTACTCTAGCCGTACGAAGCCGAAAGTCCCGATTCTGACCCATTTCCAAGCTATAAGCTCAAACCAGGTTCTCTAAAGCTTATATTCTGCTCATGTAATGTCATAATGTTCATATGTTCTTGCTAAAATCATAATATAAAGCTTTGAACTCAAAAACCTAAGTGTTATGCCTTTTTGATCCAAAACCGTACACCCGAAACCCTAATTTCATGTTTTTACTTAAACTATGATTAAACTTTGTAAACTTTTGTTCTAATCAATCCTAAAATAGCAATTATCATGTTAAAATAAGTGCTTATGAAAAATCTAAGAGAATTTGACCTTAAACCACTGCGTTTCCATTTTGAACCCTAATTTGACCCGTTTACCACTATTTAACTTAACGATCGAAAATAAAACTTATGTTGTTGTTAAATCTTCAGTAATTTAGTTTATTAAAACTTAAAAATGACTATAGAAATGTTTAAATTAAGCTGCATGGCAATTTGTGACATGTTTTGTAATTATAATCCATGCAAGGGGTATATATCGTAAATTTCAGAAACTTATAACCAAAAAGACTAAAAGTGTCATTTTATCAAAGTTATAACTATAGGGGTCTATTATGTCACTTTTTAAAGTATAAGGTTTACTTGGTATATCAATAAAAGTGAAGGACCAAGATTCCCGTAAAAATGCAAACCCTAGGGGTCTACTTGCAGTTTTCCAAACCCTAGGGTCTAAAATGTAACATTTTGAAAAAGTGTAAAATCATATTCAAAACATTTCCAGACATAACTTTAATTAACGCTCCATCGTCTTAACATTCCAGATATTGAATAAAATGCTTAAAACTGCTTATGTTCTAATCCTTATATCATTCATCATCGATGTGCTTTCAAAAATCATGTCCCGGATCCATATCATACCACAATACTAGGGAGCTTCATATTAAGAAGTTTCATCTTGGTATTACGTTCTGTCTGAGTTGTTGGGTTTACGATTTAAAGTGCCCTAGCTCCACAAACGTTTACTAAATGACTTCTAAACTATGATGGCCCGAACGGTGTTATGATAATTTTTATATCAAAACCAACATCGATATCCAAAAACTTATATATACAATCAAACTAAGACTTGCCATATATTAACCCAGGTTGTCTGTGATTGCCGTGTTGAAGCCGTTACTTTCATTCCCTATACATTAGCTATCAATTTCCCTATAACTGTTCAGGTGAGTTCATAGCCTCGCATTTCAATCTTTTTATAAACCCGCGAGGGGGATACATGCTATAAACATGAATGCAATTATTTCTGTATGCTATTTCAATTTACTATTGCCTAAGTAACTGCTTTGCCTTTAAGTCCCCATAATCATGAACCGTTAATTACTCTCCGTAGTAAGCGCGAATGATGTGAATAGATCTATTTGGGCTGGACTCCCCGTTGGTGTACCCAGTTACGTGTAACCAATTGCACATCATTAGAAATCACGCGGGTATTTTGGCAAAGGTGCCCGCAGGGGCAATATTATCATTATAACCTAAGGCATCGGATTCATGAGCTAATGGCAATAATAAATTATGTTTTCAATACTGGGTGTATATCAACGTAACCCAAATATCGCATTTGCATTCAAATTATATTACTTAAACCTATGGATTTCACTCAACCTTTGTGTTGACTTTTTAGCATGTTTTATCTCAGGTAACTAATGGCACGGAGTGGCGAGGACATGAAGATGGAAAAACCGTTATCATTCACACTTTGTAAATACAGATGTTGGGACCTCTCTTTTGTAAAAACTCTGAAGAAATAATAAATGATAACTTATTTTCATAAACGACTCTTTTTGATTCGTTTTCTATGATTATGACTGTTGTACCTTGAAGTAATACCCCAGATTAGCTTCCGCTGCTATATGTAAAAATGGGGGTGTTACATATTGTTAGATATAAACATATAGAAATGTTTTATTTTATTTTAGAGCGATTGTTTTTCCTTTTGATCGAGGTTTTAGTACTTTGATCAAAACTTGCCTCAGACTTGAGAAAAGTCAACTACTTTGATCTATTTTAAAAGTCAAATTATTGGTATAATACTTAACTCAGAGATATTTTTATAGTATTGCCATTATTCTAATAAAAGTAGAGGTGGAACAGGTTAAGCTAGATAATGGCACACAATGGATGGTTTTTGTACGGGTCAGGTTGACCATGACACTTCTTTACCTATATATAAATGAGACCCAAGAATGTGAAATTTTTACTCATCATTGTTGTATGTTTTCAAACTGGATTACACTTTCTCCAGGTATGAATATAACACCCCGTGTTTTAGGGTCATTTACGAAGTCAATAAATTCACTATGTATTTTTAGTATTGTACGCGTTTGCTTTTAAATCGTAATCGTTAAGTTAAATCGCGTAAGCTAAAAATTATCGTTCAATGTAAACGGTCATCAAACAATTAAATATTTACATCAAGCAAGTGTTAAGTAATTATTTTGAGTATAATTATTAACTTTGTTCATTTTATTTTATTGGTTACGTAAATTGTTTACGTTTCGCGATAAAATTACGTTTAGGCATACCCGGAACCACATTAATTAATCTACACTTCAAATACCCACAGATTTTACCCAATATCATACAAAATTACAAAAAAATATATCATACATATACATATAAAACCGGATATGGGTTGATATGTCCCCCCCCTAAATTTCATATATATGGAGTCTAGGGAGACAAAGAGTACACATTTTACCACTTGACCTTTTGTACATCTTCATCTCATTAAACCAAGACCATGACTAACTTGTTTTTTACCAAAGACTTTCCATGATATCCTCCCATTGTCCCAAGACCTTCTATGCATCTTTTGACTAGTCTTATGATATATAATACATACACAAGATGAGAATACACACACATATATACTCCCTCCTAGCTCACGGCATACCTCAAACAACATACGAAATCCATACAAAATTAATCTACAATATTTACACACATTCTTACATCATTCCTAAGATGACCTAAGGTGTTTGGAAGGATTGTTTAAGCATTTACAAGTGTTGAAGCAAGAAAAGGAAGGATTAGGGTTTTAATTAGAATTAGGGTTTCCAAGTGTGCAAGCTAGGGTTTATTATCTAAACAAGGGTTTAGAAGTTGTTACTTTTCATCACTTATTCACCTAAGGTTATCTAAAAACTTTTATTAATTTACATTTATGATTTTATGAGTATATATGTTCTATGTAGCAAACTCACCATTAGGATGCTTTTAAACATGTAAAACACATTTTTACTTGTGATTATGATTTTGTATACTTATTCATGTGTTATGTGGTTGTAATATCATGGAATAAAGGAAATATAAGTATGACATCATGTTGGTTTAAGTATAAAAATGTATATGTACAAACTAGTAAAAGTTTACTTAAGAAAGTTTATGATTTCATGTGTTGTAAATGACTTGTTAATCTTGTTATCATGGACTCATGTGTACAAAATATAGACTATGGACATTATTATATGTATGACATAGGGTATAAAGAGTTGAGGAAGACTTGTGGTAATTTACTAAGTTGAAAAGTATATAAAACAAGTGTATATAATGAATTATATAAAAGATGTAAAAGGGCTGTTTTGATTCGAATTTAAAACAATGGGTTTAACATTTTTATAAAATAATATGTCTCATGACGATTCCAAAAAGGTAAGAAACTCGAAAAACGGATTAATAACGAAAAAGATACGTAGTTTACGAGTTGCACGTTAATTAAACGCGTTATAAAAAAGATTTTATAAAAACAAGTTATAAAATACTTCTAATATATAAAGTTTATTATATTTCATAGATAACACTTAATTTTAGTATTCTAAAACAATTCGGATCATAATTTTTGGATCAATAATGAAGGAGTTATGAATTACGCGAGTTTATATACTTAAATGTATAAAAATACTTTTATAAAAGTTACTGTTCATATCAGATTTATACATTTTAAAAACATCATTAATATGATATAACTTTTAATAACAAAGACGTGCTCGAAAGAATCGCTAAAAACGGAGTCATAACGAATAAAATACGACATTTACGGGTTTTACGACAAACTATAAAAATAACTTTATAACTGGTGTGAACAGTAAAAAGTACTGTTCACAAAAGGACATGAAATACAAAAATGTCATAATTTGATACGTCGTCTCAATACGAAAGCGTGGACATAAGAAACGTAAGAAACGGGCTTAAAATGAAAAAATCGCGTCGTTTTTGTTATTGAGATATTTATAAACATTTTAACTTTATAAATATAATTTCACAAACACGATTAGATGGTGATGTAGCTATATAGAATTGTATATGTTAGTAGTTATTCAAAGTGCTTAGTACTTATACGACCTATATTAGATTAGGTTGCATTCGATCATTATCGTGACGCATTTTCTGTGATATATTTGATTATCATTCACTCAAGGTGAGTTCATAGCCCCACGTTTTTTATATTTTAATGATTTACAATTTTTGGGGTGAGATACATATGCATGTTTTAAAATTGGATGCAAGTGGACATTTCACATTTATGATTACGTGTTTGCCTAAGTAGCGATAACCCATCATAGCCCCTTATCATGAACTGTCAATTACTGTTGTGGGCGCGAATGTTATAAATAGATCTATTTGGGATTGACATCCCTGTTCGGGTAAGTCATGCTCATTGTGCCAGTTTGCCGGACAATGAACGTATACCATGTCGGACATATGATGTTGCGGGTTAGAACATCATCACGAGCAATGTTGGCAATTTATATTGCATTTCATACATGTCGAGCTTCGGTGTCATGAGCTTAGGAAAACGTAATTACATTTTATGATGTTTGCATCTGTTGCATTATCATGGGGAAATCTTGCGGTCCTACACTATACATTTTATAAACCTATGAATTCACTCAACAATATGTTGACATTTTAAGCAATGTTTTTCAGGGGATCAATAAGGCATGAGGTGCAATGGATACATTATTGGTTTTGATTTGGATGTCATGCATTAAAGATTTTGTCGCATTACATTTTGTATATCTTTTTATGGGCTAGGAATCTTTGTATTTTGAACAAGGGAACAAGTGAAGCTTTGGGCTTTTGTAACAAACAATTTGTTAAATCCAATGTATCAGTTTTAAACAGCTTTTAATGGTCGTTCTTATATATACCTTATGTTATTGATCTATGAAGTACCACCCCTAACCCATATTCCGCTGCGACCCAATTTGGGGGTGTTACAGATTGGTATCAAGAGCCAAGGTTATAGAGAACCAGGTCAAATGTTTTTGCTGGACTATAACCGTTTTCAAACATTGCATTCATACAAAGGGATTTTCACGGGACATACATACATACACTACTTGTTGCATTAGTTGGTTAAGACTAGATGCATTTAGGATTGATATACATGTCTTTGGTTATAATTTGTATATTACTATAAGAGTTTTTATTAAAATTCTAATTATAAGATATTTTGGATTTTTCAGATACAGACATTCAGCTTTGAGGATTCCTCGGTTTACATAACACTGCTGAATCAAGCCCATTTGGGGATTGTTAGAACATCGATCTCTGAGGGGTCGATGGACCACGTGAGCCAGAGGACCTCATATGATATGTGGTGCTGTTTTCAGGCCCCTGCATCTCTGATTATGTGTAAGGTCTTGTGTACACCATTCCCACCGCACTTTGTTCTAGGCGGTTTATCCAGTGTCATGCAGACAGAGGATGAGGTACTCCCAGCTGAGGAGAAGCCCTTACCTGCTGATGTCTCACCTACCGCTGATTCACCAGGCTATGTTCCTGAGTTTTTTTTTTTTTTTTTTTCTCTTTTTTTTTTTTTGCGGATCTCGTGGAGGATCCAGAGGTGGATGATGATTGGAGGATCCCTGGGGGATCCTGGCATTAATCCTGCTCCAATTGGAGGAGACAATGGCGATGATGAAGATGAGTCATCCGATGATGACGAGGATGAGGATGTTGATATTGAGGGGGATGAGGAGGAGGAGCACCCAGCTCCTGCAGACTCTAAAGCTGTTGCTTTACCAGCTATTGATCAGGCCCCATCTGCTGAGGAGACTAAGCCGTTTGAGACCGACGAGTCTGCGGCCACACCACCACCACAACCTGCTTACCGCGTTACTGCTAGGATATCGATCCGAGATGAGCCACCTACACCATTTTGGTCTGATACAGACGTTGCCAGACTCCTTGCTATACCTACTCCACCACCATCACCACATTCCCCATGGTCATCACCATTGCCTCATATTCCTTCTCCCTCACTACCCTTGACACTATCACTATTACCTGTATTATCTCTACCACCTGCTAGTCCTACTTATCTAATAGGATACAGAGCTGCCATGATCCGGCTGAGAGCTGAGGCCCTATCTACTTCCCATTCACTACCATTACCACCACCCATCATACTCTCCTACACCAGATCAGATGCACCATCATCGGGGACACCGCCACTTTTACCCATACCGCTATCTACTTCATCACCACCTTTGGATCTACTCTCTACTGACCGTAGAGAAGATAGACTTGAGGTTACTTTAACGCCTTGGAAGTGGTTAGGTATCGCTCTCGGTCTGAGATATGAGGTAGGAGAGAGCTTGTCTGCCCCCACTGCTAGACCTCCTAGAGGTTTTAGGGTGGACTATGGTTTTGTTGCTACCATGGACAGGGAGATTATGCGGGATCTAGAGAGAGATGTCGGTTATAGGATCACCGACACTTGGGATGAGATGCTGGTAGACATGCAAGGACCAGCGAATGAATGAAAGTGTTGGGTCGCACCCAAACCACCCTACGCCTTTTTTTTTGGTGGGGGGGGGTTTTTTTTTTTTTGGGGGGGTTGTGGGGGGGGGTGTGTTTTTATTGTTTGGGTATTTTGGTTGCGTTTTTTGGTTTTTTTTTGACAGACTGAAGAGTTTACCACTATGGTTAGGCAAGACACAGACGAAATCTATACGAGGTTGGATGATGAGCAGTCTGAGCGACAGTTGATGGCTGGTCGGCTCAACATGCTGTATAGGGATAGACGTGCACATGCTCGTACTGCTAGGCTCATAGAGGCTGAGGCTAGGATGTCTCAAGAGGCTTGGGGACAATCCATGGATGTGAGTGACCTTGTGCGTGTAGAGGTTATGTCATTATGTACTCAGGTGGTAGCACAGCAGGCAGTGATTACAGAGTTATAGGCAGCGGACCACAGGAGACAGGCACAGTTCATTGAGGCACTAAAGCTGCTGAAGAGACTTCAGACCCAGATGACAGAGTTCGAGAGACAGCAGGGACCCGCCAAAGGTCCTGCACAGCCAGATGCACTTGGGAGGCTGGGTGGTGTTCATAGATCATGTTATGACTAGTTATTTTGTACAGCCTACTAAGTATTACGGGTAACTCCCGGCAAGTATGGCTTTAGGTTATATATTTTATCTTGTAACCTAATCGTTGTGATCATTTTGTTTCTGAACAAATACATGTATGTTTTATTTATTTATGGTATGGTGGTTTTTGTCATGTCTATAATCGAATTTATTATGAATGAATATTGATTTAGTTACACCATTGTTAACTTCAATTCAGTTGTATATTTCACTGTGTGTTGTGATCTCTCTTTACTTATTGTGTATATGTCATGTCATGGTTATGATTTTATGAAATCTAACGGGTATTATATTTTCTTGTAATTGAAGACAATGGCACCAAAAAGAACCACGAGGTCAAACACTGTTGGGAAATATATTGTAAAAGACTTAATACTTGTAGTATAACAGTTAAGTCTGGTAGTGTTAGTTAAGTCTGGCAGTACTAAGTTAAGTCTGGCAGTACTAAGATAAGTCTGGCAGTACTATAGTTAGTACTGGTTGTGTTTTAGTACTGGTCGTGTTTTAGTTAAGTCTGTTTATGTAACAGAATAGTTATAATAGTTATCTTAGAGATATCTTAGAGATTTTTAGAACAGGTTATGCATTATCCTTTCATAGTTTGTAAAGCCTTTAGGGTTTACCTTGGTGTATAAAAGGAACCCTTCGGGCATAGGGTTTGATGATCCAAAACAAAATATTGAAATCATAGCAATTTACGTAAGTTAGTTTTAATTGTTCTTCTTAGTACTAAATAAAAAAAAAATTGTGTTAAGATTCCGGCATTAGATCATAGTATCATAGTCATTGTCTATCCTTACAGTTGATTTGGTTTATTCAAGTTAGTATTGGCTTACAATAAGGCTATTCACGATACATATACTTGGGACTACTAGTGGTATCAGAGCCTATAGTGGGACTTGAGTAAGGAGGATTTACTGAACGAACAAACAAACACTCTCTTTAGATCTTTACCAAATGTCTCAAATGGTAATGATGCGAGTTCTCTTCAACATTCCAGTGATGTTGTTGCATCAAACTTGAAGATGCATTCAGACACTGGTGCTGGCTCCTAATAACACAACAGGTCATTCCTCAAACAAATGTTATCTCAAATATCAAACTCCATTCTAAAGAATGGGGGAGGGTGATATATGGCTATGAGATGGAGATTACTTGAGTCATGACAATGATGTTGGAAAGTTAATTCAGAATGGAAACTCCAAGAAGAGTATTTCAATACTAGAAATGTTGGTAGTTATTCGAATACTTCCACCTATGTAAACTGCTGCAGATATTTAAGCTGTTGAAAAGGAAAGGTAAGGCTAAGAATTATCTTGTGATGGCACTATTCCCATAAGATACATATGAGAAATTTCATGGAATGGATGATGCAAATGAAAATCTGGGAAGCCAATCAGAACAGGTTTGGTGGTAAAGCAATTCAAATAAAATGCAGAAGGCTGTTTTTAAACAACAGTATGGAAAGCATTTACAATATCCAGTCAGAAGGTTTAGAAAAGGGATATGACTGATTCCAACAATTACTTTATCTGTTTGAAAGCTCTTGGTGCTGAAGATCAACTGAGGATGGCAAATCATAAGTTTCTGATTCTATTGCCCCCTAGCATGGTCCAATCTGGCAATGACTATGAGAACTAAACCAGATGTTGACACCTTATCTATTGATGATCTGTACAATAACCTTAGGGTTTTTGAGGAGGAAATCCAAGGTGCCTCAAAAACATCTTTAAGCGCTCAAAATGTTGCTTTTGTTTCACAAAGCAAAAGCAGTACTAATAAGGTTAAATCTGGTTTTACTAGTGCCTACAGTACTTGCACTCCTTCTACTTCTTCAACCAATACTCCAGAAAAAGAAGCTCTTGCTGGTTTTGATGATGAAGTTATTTATTCCCTCTTTGCCAAACAATTAGAGGACTAGGACTTACTTCATGAAGACCTGGAACCGATTGATGACTTAGACATTGAAGAGATGGACATAAACTGGCAGATAGCAATGATTGCTATACGTATGAAGAAGTTCTATAAGAAAATAGGAAGGAGAGTTCGTGTTGATGGAAAAGCACTTGTTGGTTTTGACAAAAAGAAGCTTGAATGCTTTAATTCACAACACTGGTCACTTCGCTAGGGACTGTACAGCAAAGGGGACACATTATAGAAAGAAGAAGAGAGACTCTTTTTATCAACACCAAGAAGCTAGAAAGCAAGAGAAGAATCATATGGGCTTGCTGACAATGGATGATGGTATTGTCAATTAGGGAGAACACACTGAAGATGAAGAGACAAATCATGCACTCATGGCTATCAGCTCTAGTAGTGAGGTATCTTTATGTTCTAAAACTTGCATTGATTCATACAATACCCTTAAAACACTGTGTGATGAACAAATGAATCAGTTAGGTGATCAAGAAGCACAAATACTTGCCTATAGTCAAGCTGTTAAGAAACTAGAAGCTCAACTTGTTACTTTTCAAAAACAGCAACTTTCTCTAAATGAAAAGCTTACTTTTCACGCAAATGAAATATATAAAAAAGATGAAAAACTTAAAAAAATATAGGAGAATTAGAATGAAAGCTGTAAAAGAAAAGGAACAATTGCAGAAAACATTAGATTCATGGAAAGATTCTTCCAAGAAAACATTAATTAATTCTGGCATGAGTTCAAATAGTAAAATTGGCTTAGGGTGTGAAATACAATCAAACAATGAGGTTCTGAGTTATAAGGAAGAAATGAATTTTTCTGTTTTTAATTGTTCAGAAGAGGACTCAGTTGGAAAACCTTTGTATAGTAGATTTATAAAAACTAATGATTTTAAAGGTGTTCTACATCCCTTATGTGGAGATTATACTCCTAAACCACAAGAAGAAATTGATGAGTCTTTGTATGTTTATGGTAAAAGGGGGCCCCAAGAGCCTGAACCCAGTGTATCAGATGATAGATCCAGTGAATATTCTACCTGTCAATCTAATGTCAGTGCATGATCTATTGGAGCTTCCTCTGAACATTCTTTTGATCCTGAATCTGAGATTTCAAGAGTACCTCCAGAAGTGTATGTGTCTACACCTATAACAACAAATGAAAAAGGTGTGTCTGCTCCAAAATCAAAAGAGGTTGAACCTAGTTGTGTCTCACACATAAAAACTCCTAGGCAACCAATCAAAGATCAAGCAACACCTAAAGTTAACAGGAAGAATTGGAATGCTATGATGAAAAGAGAACTAGGGGAAGGATACTCTTTCACAAAAAAGAAATGTTTTGTTTGTGGTAGTCTAAGTCATTTGATTAAAGATTGTGACTATTATGAAAAAAAAGGCAAGAGAAGCTGAGGTTAAGAGAGTTGTTAATACTTGTAATGGGATGGCAAAACCAGTATGGACAAATGCAAACAGGGTCAATCACTCTAATAAATTTGTTCCTAGATCAGTACAACTTAATGCTGGTAGGCCAAATATTAATTCTGTTAGGCCTAATATTAATACTGGTAGGACAAATATTAATTCTGTTAGGCCTAGAGTTAATTCTGTTTGTTCTAATGTTAATACTGTTAGATCTAGACAGCCAATACCTACCAAGACCTCAAACAGTTTTAGTCCCAACATACCACAGATGAATCAAATTAATCAAAGAAGGGATTTTTCAAAATCACATTCATCTGTAAGAAGACCTTTTGCAAAAACTACAGCACAAATGACTCATTCGAATGTTGTAAAGGGAAATTGGGGATCTGATTTTAAGAGCTTAGCAAGTTATAATTGGAGGAACTCTAGACCAGACTCCAATTGTGACAGTGGACCAACTTTTATTAGAACTGTGAATGCTAAAGGTCCACAAGGCAGACCCAAGCCTGTAAAGGCCTGGGTCCCTAAGAGAAACTAATTTCTCTTTTTCATGTGCAGGAACATCCACTGAAGAACATGGTAGATAGAGGTATATTTGATAGTGGATGCTCAGGGCACATGACAGGTAACAAGGATCAACTGGAGGATTTTGAAGAATTCAATGGGGGATCTGTTACCTTTGGAGGTAGCAAAGGCTACATATCTGGTAAAGGAAAAATAAGAGTTGGTAATTTAGATTTTGATAGTGTGTCTTTTGTAAAAGAATTAGGGCATTTTAACCTTTTCTCAATATCACAAATATGTGATAAGCAGCACAAGGTTCTTTTTACTGAAACTGAATGTCTTGTTGTGTCTTCTGACTTTAAGATGCCTGATGAAAATCAGATACTTTTAAAGGTCCCTAGACACCACAATATGTACAGTTTTGATATGAAGACACCTACTCCTGCAAAAGGTTTTGCCTGTTTGATTGCTAAAGCCACATCTGATGAATCTAAATTATGGCATAGAAGGTTAGGTCATATCAATTTTAAAAACCTAAACAAACTTGTGAAGGGAAACCTTGTCAGAGGTCTACCTTCCAAGGTTTTCAAAAATGACCACACATGTGTTGCCTGCCATAAAGGCAAACAACACAGGGCCTCCTGCAAGGCCAAGTTAGAAAGATTAATCACTGTGCCACTACACACCTTGCATATGGATCTTTTTGGAAGATACAAGAGAACGACCACTAAATGTGTCGTTTGAAAAGTAATCTCGTTGATTTCTTTGAAATTGATAATAACATTGTACACATTAATTGCTTCACCATGATAAACTTGTATGTAAAGACTCCAATGAATCAAATAATCCAAGCTTCTAATTCCCAAAATGGGAGCCCAAATGAGCCGGATGTAACCCACTGTCAAAACGACAGTGTTTTACACCGGTAATATATATAATCTAATGTTGAGAATCCAAAGATTTATAAAGTATGTATGACCATTTCAATTCTTATAATAATCGCCAAAAATGTAAGAGTAAATGTAGAACCGAAAGAGTTTAGTGTTTATTGCTTCGCCGCAATATAATGAAAAGTGTTCAAAAATTAGTAATGTTCAATAAGTAGTATGGACAGTGAAATCGTTGATTTTCCAAAATGTATGGGTCTACTATAACAAATACAGTACCACATAATTAATATCTACTGTTGCGCTAAGCTCATGACACTGAAGCTCGACATATATGTATGCAATTTAATGCACTAAATGTGCCCGTGTAGATGTTCAAACCCGTAAACATCCAAATTGTTCCGACATGTATGCATTCGTTGTTTTGGACCTCCAAAACTAGTGAGAGCTACTCACCCGAACAGGGATGTCAATCCCAAATAGATCTATTTATACACTCGCGCTCCCTCAACCGGTCCTCCGGTCAAGAAATTGACAGTTCATGATAATTGGGCAATGGTGGGTTATGTTACTTAGGCACATGTAAACAGGAGATGATAACCGAAAACACTTGTGTCCAATAAAAATTAACTGTTGTATTCGTAAATAGCTTTGAGTACTTAAATCCATAAGTAGAAAAGAGTGTGATATAAATCAAGTAGTTGAGTTCGAAATGAGTATGTAAACAATTTCGTAAACATGTATGCAAATGAGTATGTGACAAAGTATGAAACCAAGTTTGTAATGAATTGCAAAATCAAGTATGTAAACCAAGTGTGTAGAATAGTATGTAAAAGATATTGTAAACGAATATGTAAACAAGTTGTATTGAGCATGTATTCTCCCCCGAGATTTGTAAAGTAAATGTAAAACAAGTGAAAGAGGGGCTATAAACTCACATCGATGATGAAGAACGATTGGCGGGAATGTACACATTGAGTACAAGACGAAACGGAAACTGAAACGGCTCGACCAAGAAGTTGCAGCTTATCTTAACGGCTAAGTCTCACTAGCCTAGGGTAATGCGTTTGGGTTTCCCGATGAATTGTTATGTCAACGCGACACGTTGATAAAAGATTTAGATTTAAAGTTGTAATAGTTTGGTGGTTGGTTAAATAAATAAATCAAAAAGTAAACGTAAGGTGTGTAATACATTCCGTATGTATTACATAATGAAAAATAACCGAGTATATAATTCATACCGTGAATTATATAACAAGATACACAACCCAAAGAATAACTCGAAGCGTATATAATACGCGTCATGTGTTACCTCTAAAAGGTGACAATTAAAATAAAATGGTTGAATTATATAATACTTTCCAAGTATTATATAAGAAAGATGATAAAAATAAATGAAACTAAATAATTCGACACACGCCCGGATATCCCCAAATGATTTAGTAGAACGTCTCTTTATAAAAATAAACGCACGTTTAAAGTTGCGGGTTAGATAACTGAAATCTCAAAAATTATAGCTTACATTTGATTATAGGTCCTTCGCGATCTAATAATTCTTAAGGCATTTATTCGTCCTATTTAGGAAAATAAGTAAAGTAAGATTTGTAAAAGTTTACTAAGTGTAGCGATTTATAAAAATCCTGTCATGACCTGATCGTTCATGTAACGTTTTCCATATTAACAAAAGTTAATAATTTTCCCTCCAATTGAATCAATCCATGTTGCAAACCCAAACACATCTTTTAGCAGTTATTATAAACACAAAAACGGAAATAATAAATAAAATATTTATTTAACCAATTCCACATTTAGGTCCGGTTTAATGTATATATTTATATATGAAATCTTTTAATTTGTATTATCCATTTATATAAACCAAACGCACCCCTTGCTGTCCAAACAGTCCATACGGCTGTTAAACCACAACCAAACGCCCCTTGTGGGCTGTCACAAACCAAACGCACCCTAACCGGTGCCAACACAGCCAAACGCACCCTGTTTGGCTGTCCCGAAACAACAAACCAACCGCCCCTTGTGGGCTGCTGTTAAACCCGCAACCAAACGCGCCCTTATTGTGTTTTTCTTATACCAAACACACCCTTGTGTGTTAACAACCAAACCCGAACGCCCCTATGTGGCTATTAACCCATGAACCAAACGCACCATGTTTGTGGTAACATTAAATCGAACACACCCTTCTTGGTGCAAACCACGAACCTAACGCCCCTTGTCGCATTTACAACCACACGCGCCCTGGTGGTATTATTTCAACACAAAACGCACCCTAGTGCTGACGAAGACACCAACCAGCAGCACTCTCATCTGCCAAACCCCACGCGCCCATTTTCGTTTATAAGTCAAACGCACTCTGTTGCGTGTTTATGTCAAACCAACGCACCATGTCATGGTATTAACCACATAAACAAACACACCCTTGCGGGTGGTTACCTGTCAAACGCACCCATGTGTGTGGTCTAGTGGTTTAGGCGGTGTATGGTGACGAATTTGATGAGATGATGGTGTGGTGGAGATGGTGTTGGTGTGATGATGATGTGGGAAGACGAGAGTGGTGGGATGGAGATGATAGGAGATTAGATCGAGGGGTAGTAGAGATAGAAATGAAAGCTGGTTGTGTGTCGTGGAGGAGATGATGTTGGTTGTGGTATGGCCGACGTTTGGGGTGGTCGGAAAAGTCGGCCGGAGATGGGGTGGCGCCGGATTTGTTATAGAGAGAGAGAGAGGATGAAGATGAGGCTAGGTTAAAAATAAAATGAGTATAACCTAATTCCTTATAACTATATATTATAAAGTTTCCAAATAAAATGACAAGTGTATGATACTTGGGGGTTAGGGGTGAAAATATTTCCACAGGGGCCTAAAGCGTAACTATAAGAATATTTTGTAAAATACTGTTTGTGACTCGTTTGTGCATTTTTTAACAGATGAAACAAGCACGAAACTTGCGCCATTGTTTTCTAAATCATTTTTCTGATAAAAATAAGTATTCACCCGACAAATTTTCGTAAACGTTTTATAAAATTTATTTAAAACGTTTATTATTTATTTTGTGACTGGGTTAAAAATAAAAGAAATTTTAACTCGGATAATCGCGTTATCAACAACGCTCAAATAAGTAAAATTATTAAATACTTTTATTTAATATTTTTATTAAATAAATAGCGATAATTAGAAATAATAAATTTAATTATTTTTTTGTGTGTCGGTATCCGTTGTGTGTAGTTTTCAAAACTTTGCGGGGCTGTTTTGGCCCTTTTCTGCTTGTTTTCAACTCTCGGGTAAAGCTAAAAAGTTGTCTGAAATATCGTTTTACATCAAATTGCTTTAGGGTCCGAATCATGAAAACATGATTTAGTGGTCTGTTTTGATAAACACTATAAATTATATAAATATCCATTTTCGTTTTACGAATCAAAAAAAGAAAAAATAACTTCTCCATGATAGATGACTAATAAAATATGATTTTATATTTAAAATTTGTCCGAAAACTTTACTATACGCGGTAATCGTTTTTATGTGACGATAAAAGATCGTAGTCAAAAAGTAAGGATTGGACTGAAGAGGTCAAAGTTTAAAAAGTCATTAAAATTTCCGAAAATTTTGCCGGATGTTACCAGTACCTACCCTTACAGAAATCCGTCCGAGATTTAATTTTCGTGTTAAACGATTGTGTGACCAAGAAAAATTTAAGATTTAAATAAAGCAGTTCTAAACAAGGCGCTGATAACTTTATTCAGCAAAATTCGGTGTTTCTACACTTTTCAATCCACCAAAAATTTTAGCTAGGTTTGTCCATGATATTTAATCCATCCAAAATGGGTATCTCAAAATATATCATTACAGATCTTATGACTGGTATAACCGCGGTATGGGAAAGGTCTCATTATAGTGAAAACCTCAACAAGAAAGTGTAGTCGCGTGAGTGTGTCTGTATAAAGTTTTAACTGTTCCATGACGGAGTCTCTTTTCTGCTATCTGCAACGTTCGATGATTAACATCAGCGTGGCTTATGGATGTAAGCACACAACTACTTGGCAGTACACAGATGTATCGCGACCTAATCATCCTATTAGTGGCCCGAAATGAAATAGTCAAACTATCATAAATCATCGATAGGTGTTTATGTCGTTTAAGGGGGGTTGCACTACCTATTAGATAAAGTCGTACAAGATGGGACCGCTCTAGGGCCCAACAACAGCAACCATAACAACAATAACCCTAACAAATGGTGATGGGATGCCGAGAATGAGGACATTTCGAGAGACAATATTTCCAGAATAAGGTTTAAAAATTAGGAGGAGCTCACGAAGAACTTAAGCGATGGACGGTGTAATATGGTACTCCGACGTAGTTCAAGTGATGAATCAACTCCAGTTTAGCTCAAGGTGTAACAAGTCTGTTATTCAGTGACATTCATGATCTTAAGGGTTGTACAACACAAGTAATAACTTAGGAAAGAATAAGGTATTTCCAAGCGGGCTTAAGATTCTGATGAGTGGCAAGACACTATTGTGCTTCCAAACTATTAACGATTCTGATGATCACTAATTCAGGTTCATACCCGTTCATATCGGATACCATTAAGTCCACTCATTTAAATTCTTATTACATAAAGAAGCGTCCAATTTATGTAAGGTAAGAAATGATAAACTTAAGGTTCGGTGATTTAATAATTATTTATTTAACAAAAGAGGCGTCCCAATCCTTTTAATAAAGAGATTATAATCATCCCTACTTAATAATTTCTGACATAAACCGCGTACTCCACAAAGTTTTTCAAGGTGGTGAATGACCATTAAAGATTGTCGATGCTCTAATATAAGGAAGATGAGTATATAAAACTTGTCTTCGAGAGACAGGGGAGTAAAACAATCATGGAAGGTCGACATACATGTATAAGAAGTTTAATGGTACTCTGTTAGAGTAAAATAAGGTAATATCTCGATAACCGGTTAACATAGTAATTATCAATAACATCCACATATTACAAGTCCCGCCCATACAAGACTTGTGATACTTAGATTTCATACATGACCCATGTAACCAGAACTGTGACGGCCTTTGTAACAAAGCCAATATCTCATATCAATCCACATATTAAAGTTCACCGTCCCAAATACAAGGCTTGTAATACATAATCATACATAATTCCATGTAACAAAAATTGATGACTTCACCGCGTAATACAATATAGTATAAAGCTATGAAGAAAAATAATATCCTTAGAGACTATTGTTTAACTTACAATGTCTGAGAACGAGGTGAGACCATTGTGCAACTCACAATGTGTAAGAAGTAAGATGAGACCATTGTATAACTCACAATGTCTGAAGTATAATTGAGACCATTGTGCAACTCACAATGTCTTAAAAAAATGCTCTGGTATTTATATAAATAAACGTGCGATATACGCAAAAGATGTAAGCATATATATTACATATATGTATGGTCATGTAAGCACTTAGTTAAAAGTATCCTAAGCAAGTAAGCAAGTAGTGTGTATGCACTTTGAAAATGTTTGTTGTGATGCAATGTTTGTGAAAACGGTTATAGTCTAGGGTAAAATATGCAACCTAGTTCTCTATAACCTTGGCTCTGATACCAATCTGTAACACCCCCAAAAATGTGTCGCAGCGGAAATATGTCAGGGGGTGTTACTTCATAATACAACAGCACAAGATACAAGAGAACGACCTCTAAATGTGTCGTTTGAAAAGTAATCTCGTTGATTTCTTTGAAATTGATATAACATTTGTCCCATAATTGCATCACCATGAAAAACTTGAATGTAAAGACTCCAATGCACATCAAATAATCCAAGCATCTAATTCACCTGAGAAAAACATGCTTAAAAGTGTCAACATTAAAGTTGGTGAGTTCATAGAGTTTTGTAAGTATAAATATAAATGTTGAGAATCCAAAGATTTATAAAGTATGTATGACCATTTCAATCCTTATAATAATCGCCAAAAATGTAAGAGTAAATGTAGAACCGAAAGAGTTTAGTGTTTATTGCTTCGCCGCAATATAATGAAAAGTGTATATAAATTAGTTAATGTTATAATAAGTATTATGGACAGTAAAATCGTTGATTTTCCAAAATGTATGGGTCTACTATAACAAATACAGTACCACATAATTAATATCTACTGTTACGCTAAGCTCATGACACTGAAGCTCGACATATATGTATGCAATTTAATGCACTAAATGTGCCCGTGTAGATGTTCAAACCCGTAAACATCCAAATTGTTCCGACATGTAGCATATCATGTTTGGACCTCCAAAACAAGTGAGAGCTTACTCACCCAACAGGATGTCAAACCAAATAGATCCTATTTAAACACTCGCTCTCCCTCAACCTCCACGGATCAAGAAATTACAGTTCATTATAATTGGGCAATGGTGAGGTTATGACTTTAGGCACATGTAAACAGGAGATTGAAAACCGGAAAACACTTGTGACCATAAAAAATTTTACCATTGTAATTCGTAAATAGCTTTGAAGTACTTAAATCCATAAGTAGAAAAATGTGTGATATAAATCGAGCAGATTAAGGAAAGAAAATAAGGGGGAAAGAAAGTTCGAAAATTAGTATGAAAACAAATTCGTAAACAAGTGTGCAAATAGCATGTGACAAAGTAGAAACCCAGTTTGTATCAACCATGTAATTGTGTTTTGCAATGAATTGCAAATATCAAGTATGTAAACCAAGTAGTAGAATATTATGTAAAAGATATTGTAAACATATAAGTAAACAAGATTAGTATAGAGCTTGTATTCTCCCCGAGATTTTGTAAGTAAATGTAAAACATAGTGGAAAGAGGGGCTATAAATCCACATCGATGATAAAGAATGATGGCGAAATGGGCATTTATATGCACAACACAACAGAAAGACTGGACCGCTCGACTGTGAAGTATGCAACTATCCTAACAGGCTAAGTCCCACTAGCGCTAGTGTAATGACGTTTGATTCTTTTCCGATAAATGATACATCAACGGCGACACTTGATAAAAGATTTAGAATTTAAAGTGTAATAGTTTGGTGGTTGGTAAATAAGTAAATCAAAAAGCATACGCAATTCATACGATGAATCATATAGCAGAGTATGTAATATATCCCGTATATATTACATATGAAAAAAAGTAAGCAATTATATAATTCGTATGATGAATTATATAACAAGACCAACAATCAAAAGAATAATTTGAAATATATAATACTTTGCAAATTTTATATTTAAGAAACGTGAGTAAATTATTAAACAAATATGATTCGACATTTTTTAAAAATTGCAACTTACATACATAAAAGTTCTTAGATAAACTAAACGTACTTTTTTAAAAGTTATAAATCATGTACATTATGTTTTTTAAAGTTTTTACAAAGGTTATGATGTAAATTTCTAGTTGACAATTATAAAATATAAAATAATATTTTATAATCTAGTATATTGTTTCCTTGACGGTTTTGTCGTAAAATATTATCCATTGAAAAAGTATAGTTTCCGTTTGTTTATCCGGTTATTGAAATATTACAAATTAAAAATCTTAAAATTTATATAACTTAATCCTTTTTCAATCTATTCGTGTCGCAATTTACTTGAGTGATCGCTACATATAATTAGGCGAGACTAAATAATATGACACATTTATATAACCATTAACCACCATTTAATCCGGTTTATATTTATAAAGTCTTATGATTTATTTGATTTATATAAATTAAGACACACCCTTTGTGTATACCTTGTTATACCAAACGCACCCTTGAGGGTTTTCTACTAAACCAAACACGCCCTTATGGGTTTTCTTATGCCAAACGCACCCTGTTGGGTGTTAACAACCAGAAACAAACACCCCTTGTAAAATTTACACAGCCAAACGCACCCTGTTTGGCTGTCTCGAAACAACAAACCAACCGCTCCTTGTGGGCTGCTGTTAAACCCGCAACCAAATGCGCCCTTATTGTGTTTTTCTTATACCAAACACACCCTTGTGTGTTAACAACCAAACCCGAACGCCCCTATGTGGCTATTAACCCATGAACCAAACGCACCATGTTTGTGGTAACATTAAATCGAACACACCCTTCTGTGCAAACACGAACCCAAACTCCTTGTCGCATTAAAACCACACGAGCCCTGGTGGTATATTTCAACACAAAACGGCACACTAGTGCTGACGAAGACACCAACCATGCGCACTTATAGACCTCATCGCCAAACCCCACCGCCCATTTCGTTTATAGAGCCAAACGCACTCTGTTTGCGTGTTTTATGTCAAACCAACGCACCATGTCATGGGAATTAACCACATAAACAAACCCACCCTTGCGGTGTTTACCTGTCAAACGCACCCATGTGTTTGGTCAGATGTGGTTTAGGCGGTGTATGGTGACGAACTTGATGAGATGATGTTGGTGGAGATGGTGTTGGTGTATGATGATGGTGATGACGAGGTGGTGGGATGGAGATGAAGGTGGTTAGATCGGTGGTGTAGTGGAGATAGAAATGAAGGTGATTGTGGTGTCGTGGAGGAGATGATGTTGGTTGTGGTATGGCCGACGTTTGGGGTGGTCGGAAAAGTCGGCCGGAGATGGGGTGGCGCCGGATTTGTTATAGAGAGAGAGAGAGAGGATGAAGATGAGGCTAGGTTAAAAATAAAATGAGTATAACCTAATTCCTTATAACTATATATTATAAAGTTTCCAAATAAAATGACAAGTGTATGATACTTGGGGGTTAGGGGTGAAAATATTTCCACAGGGGCCTAAAGCGTAACTTATTAGTAATATTTTGTAAAATAATGGTTCGGGACTCGTTTGGGCAAGTTAACGGATGATTCAACGCACGAAACTTGCGCCATTGTTTTCTAAATCATTTTTCTGATAAAAATAAGTATTCACCCGACAAATTTTCGTAAACGTTTTATAAAATTTATTTAAAACGTTTATTATTTATTTTGTGACTGGGTTAAAAATAAAAGAAATTTTAACTCGGATAATCGCGTTATCAACAACGCTCAAATAAGTAAAATTATTAAATACTTTTATTTAATATTTTTATTAAATAAATAGCGATAATTAGAAATAATAAATTTAATTATTTTTGTGTGTCGGTATCCGTTGTGTGCAGTTTTCAAAACTTTGCGGGGCTGTTTTGGCCCTTTTCTGCTTGTTTTCAACTCTCGGGTAAAACTAAAAAGTTGTCTGAAATATCGTTTTACATCAAATTGCTTTAGGGTCCGAATCATGAAAACATGATTTAGTGGTTCGTTTTTGATAAATCAGCTATAAATTTATATATATCCTTTTTCGTTTTCGAATCAAATAAGTTAAAAATAACTTTCCCATGAGAGATGTACTAATAAATATGATTTATTATTTAAAATTTGTTCCGAAAATTTTACCAGTTACGCGGTAATCGTTTTTATGTGACGATAAAAGATCATAAGTCAAAAAGTAAGATCGGACCTGAAAGGTCAAAGTTTAAAATAGTCATTTAAAATTTCGAAAATTGCCGGATGTTACAGTACCTACCCCTTAAAGAAATCTCGTCCCGAGATTTAATTTTTGTGTTAACCGATTGTGTGACCAAGAAAAATTTAAGATTTAATAAACCAGTTCCAAACAAGACGATGATAACTTTATTCAGCAAAATTTTTGTTGTTTCGACAATTCTCATATACCAAAAATTTTGGCTAAGTTTGACCTGGATATTTAATCCATTAAAATGGGTATCTCAAAAAAAAATATCGTTACAGATCTTATGACTGATATAACCGTGTAAAAAAATCTCTTAATAGTGAAATCATCAAAAGAAAGTGTAGTCGCGTGAGTACGTTTGTAAAAGTTTCTAAACGTCCGAGGACGGAGTCTCGTTTCTACTATCTGTAATGTTCGATGATTCACATCAACGTGACTTATGTATGTAAGTACCCAACTTACTTGGCAGTACTAGGATGTATCGCAACCTAAGTCTTCCTACTAGTGGCCCGAATTGAATAGTCCGACTATCTGTTTCGTCGGTAGGTGTTTATCTGGTTTAAGGAGAGTTGCATAACCCATTGGATAAAGTTGTATCAGTCGGGACCGCTCTAGACCCACAGCCGCTACCATAACGTCAATACTATTACAAAGTGTGATGGGATGCCCGAGAATATAGGACACTTCGGAGAAAACAATATTCCCATAATAAGGTTTAACAAATGGGAGGATCTCGCTGAAGAGCTTATGCTTATAGACGCGGAAATATGGTACCAGTCGTTAGTTTCGATGAATCACTCCTATTACTCAAGTTTGTAACAAGTCTGTAGTTCCACGAACAGTTCTTGAACGCAAGTGATTAACAACGGCAAAAGTAATATTTAAGAATGTATAAGGTAGCATCCAAGTGCAGGCCTTAAGATTCTGCTTGAGTGGCAAAGACACGATAGAGTCTCTAGACCCTTTTAACAACGGATTCTGATGATTATCGCCTTTTGGTTCATACTCCGAGTCATATCGGATACCAATAAGCCCTCTCATTTATAATTTCTTATTACATAAAGAAGCGTTCCAAAAATTATGTCAGGTAAGAATAATGATAAACTTATGGTTCGTGATTTTATAATTTATTTATTAAATGAAGAGCGTCCCAATCCTTTCAATAAATATGTTTATAAATCATCCAACTTAATAATTTCTAAGCAATACGCGTACTCCACAAAGTTTTTTAAGGGCGTGAATGACAATACGATGCCGATGGCTCTAAAGAGTATGGAACAAAGAAGATAAAAAAGTTAAAAAAAAAAAAGTAATTTAAAACTCGTCTTCGGAGACGGGGAGTAAAACAATCAGGGAAGATCGACATAGAGTTTAAGACAGTTAATGAGTACTCGGTTAGAGTAAATAAGGTAAAAGTCTTTACGAACGAGTTAACATAGCAATTATCATATAAATCCTCCTATTACAAGTCCCGCCCATACAAGACTTGTAATACTTAGATTTATACATAATCCCATGTAAACAGAACTGTGACGGGTTTTGTTAACATAGCAATTATCATATCAATCCTCATATTACAAGTCCCGCCCATACAAGACTTGTAATACTTAGATTCATACATAATTCCATGTAAACAAAAAAATTATAACAGTCTTCGCGTAATACGATATTGTATAAAGCTATGAGGAAAAAAAATGTCCTTAGAGACCATTGTTTAACTCACAATGTCTGAGAACGAAATGAGACCATTGTGCAACTCACAATGTCTAAGAAGTAAGATGAGACCATTGTATAACTCACAATGTTTGAGAACGGATGATTCGAGTCGCGAAACTCGCGCCATTGTTTTTCAAATCATTTTTCCGATAAAAATGAGTATTTATTTGATAATATTTCATAAATATTTTATAACATTAAATAAAATATCTGTTATTTGTTTTGTGAACCGGTTACGTCTCGTTCGCAATAGAATGGATTTAAGGTCGAGCATTTGCGTTATCACAACGCTTTTTCATTAACATGATGAATAATTTTATTTTAATATTTTTATTAAATAAATACTGATAATTAAATAACAAAACAAATTTAATTATTTTTGTGTTGTATCTGTTGTGTGCAGTTTTCAGAACTTTGCGGGGCTGTTTTAGCCCTTTTTGGCTCGTTTCCAGGTTTCGGGCAAAACTAAAAAGTTGTTCGGAATTTCGTTTTACATCAAATTGCTTTAGGGTCCGAATCATGAAAACATGATTTAGTGGTTCGTTTTTGATAAATCAGCTATAAATTTATATATATCCTTTTTCGTTTTCGAATCAAATAAGTTAAAAATAACTTTCCCATGAGAGATGTACTAATAAATATGATTTATTATTTAAAATTTGTTCCGAAAATTTTACTAGTTACGCGGTAATCGTTTTTATGTGACGATAAAAGATCATAAGTCAAAAAGTAAGATTGGACCTGAAAGGTCAAAGTTTAAAATAGTCATTTAAAATTTCGAAAATTGCCGGATGTTACAGTACCTACCCCTTAAAGAAATCTCGTCCCGAGATTTAATTTTCGTGTTAAACGATTGTGTGACCAAGAAAAATTTAAGATTTAATAAACTCGTTCTAAACAAGGCGCTGATAACTTTATTCAGCAAAATTCGGTGTTTCTACACTTTTCAATCCACCAAAAATTTTGGCTAGGTTTGTCCAGGATATTTAATCCATCCAAAATGGGTATCTCAAAATATATCATTACAGATCTTATGACTGGTATAACCGCGGTATGGGAAAGGTCTCATTATAGTGAAAACCTCAACAAGAAAGTGTAGTCGCGTGAGTGTGTCTGTATAAAGTTTTAAATGTTCCACGACGGAGTCTCTTTTCTACTATCTGTAATGTTCGATGATTCACATTAACGTGACTTATGGATGTAAGTACCCAACTTACTTGGCAGTACTAGGATGTATCGCGACCTAAGTCATCCTACTAGTGGCCCGAAATGAATAGTCAAACTATCTGTTTCATCGATAGGTGTTTATGTCGTTTAAGGGGGGTTGCACTACCTATTAGATAAAGTCGTACAAGCTGGGACCGCTCTAGGGCCCAACAACAGCAACCATAACAACAATAACCCTAACAAATGGTGATGGGATGCCGAGAATGAGGACATTTCGAGAGACAATATTTCTAGAATAAGGTTTAAAAATTAGGAGGAGCTCGCGGAAGAGCTTAAGCGATGGACAGTGGAATATGGTACTCAGTCGTTAGTTCGAAGATGAATCAACTCCATTAGCTCAAGTGTGTAACAAGTCTGTTAGTTCCATGAACAGTTCATGATCTTAAGGGTTTGTAACAGCACAAGTAATAACTTAGGAAATGAGATAAGGTAATTCCAAGCGGGGCCTTAAGATTCTGAGGAGTGGCAAGACACTATTGTGCTTCCAAACCTTTTTAACGGATTCTGATGATTCTCTATTTCAGGTTCATACTCGTGTCATATCGGATACCATTAAGCCCACTCATTTATAATTTCTTATTTACATAAAGAAGCGTCCAAATTTATGTAAGTAAGAAATGATAAACTTATGGTTCGGTGATTTATAATTTATTTATTTAACTGAAGAGGCGTCCCAATCCTTTTAAATAAAGAGATTATAAATCATCCTACTTAATAATTTCTGATGCAATACGCGTACTCACAAAGTTTTCAAGGTGGTGAATGACATAACGATGCCGATGCTCTAATGAGTATGGAACGAGTATTTAAAACTCGTCTTCGGAGACGGGGAGTAAAACAATCAGGGAAGATCGACATAGAGTTTAAGACAGTTAATGAGTACTCGGTTAGAGTAAATAAGGTAAAGATCTCTATGAACGAATCAGTATAGCGATTATCATATCAATCTTCCTATTACAAGTCCCGCCCATACAAGACTTGTAATACTTAGATTCATACATAATTCCATGTAAACAAAATTATGACGGTCTTCGTGTAATACAATATAGTATAAAGCTATGAAGAAAAATAATATCCTTAGAGACCATTGTTTAACTTACAATGTCTGAGAACGAGGTGAGACCATTGTGCAACTCACAATGTGTAAGAAGTAAGATGAGACCATTGTATAACTCACAATGTCTGAAGTATAATTGAGACCATTGTGCAACTCACAATGTCTTAAAAAAATGCTCTGGTATTTATATAAATAAACGTGCGATATACGCAAAAGATGTAAGCATATATATTACATATATGTATGTCATGTAAGCACTTAAGGTAACAAGTATCCTAAGCAAGTAAGCAAGTAGTGTGTATGCACTTTGAAAATGTTTGTTGTGATGCAATGTTTGTGAAAACGGTTATAGTCTAGGGTAAAATATGCAACCTAGTTCTCTATAACCTTGGCTCTGATACCAATCTGTAACACCCCCAAAAATGTGTCGCAGCGGAAATATGTCAGGGGGTGTTACTTCATAATACAACAGCACAAGATACAAGAGAACGACCTCTAAATGTGTCGTTTGAAAAGTAATCTCAGTGAATTTCTTTGAAATATGATATAACATTTGGTCCATAATTGCATCACCAAGAAAACTTGAATGTAAAGACGTCCAATCACATCAAATAATCCAATCATCCCTAATTCACCTGAGAAAAACATGCTTAAAAGTGTCACATTAAAGTTGTGAGTTCATAGAGTTTGTAAGTATAAATATAAATGTGAGAATCCAAATATTTTAAAGATACTGTATGAACCCATTCACTCCTTATAATAAATCGCCAATAATGGTAAGAGAAATGTAGAACCGGAAAGTTTTAGTGTTATTGCTTCGCCGCAATTAATGAAAAGTGTTCAAAAATTAGTAATGTTTAAATAAGTAGAATGAGACATGACATGTTGATTTTTTCCAAAATGTATGGGTCTACTATAACAAATACAGTACCACATAATTAATATCTACTGTTACGCTAAGCTCATGACACTGAAGCTCGACATATATGTATGCAATTTAATGCACTAAATGTGCCCGTGTAGATGTTCAAACCCGTAAACATCCAAATTGTTCCGACATGTATGCATTCGTTGTTTTGGACCTCCAAAACTAGTGAGAGCTACTCACCCGAACAGGGATGTCAATCCCAAATAGATCTATTTATACACTCGCGCTCCCTCAACCGGTCCTCCGGTCAAGAAATTGACAGTTCATGATAATTGGGCAATGGTGGGTTATGTTACTTAGGCACATGTAAACAGGAGATGATAACCGAAAACACTTGTGTCCAATAAAATTTTTACCATTGTATTCGTAAATAGCTTTGAGTACTTAAATCCATAAGTAGAAAATAGTGTGATATAAATCGAGCAGTTGAGTTCGAAATGAGTATGTAAACAATTTCGTAAACATGTGTGCAAATGAGCATGTGACAAAGTAAGAAACCCAGTTTGTATTCAACCATGTAATTGTGTTTGCAATGAATTGCAAAATCAAGTATGTAAACCAAGTGTGTAGAATAGTATGTAAAAGATATTGTAAACATATATGTAAACAAGTTGTATTGAGCATGTATTCTCCCCCGAGATTTGTAAAGTAAATGTAAAACAAGTGAAAGAGGGGCTATAAACTCACATCGATGATGAAGAATGATTGGCGGGAATGGGCATTTAATATGCACAACACGAACAGAAAGACCGGAACGGCTCGACTGTGAAGTAGCAACTAATCCTAACGGCTAAGTCCCACTAGCCTAGGGTAATGCGTTTGGATTCTTTTCCGATAAATGATTACATCAACGCGACACGTTGATAAAAGATTTAGATTTAAAGTTGTAATAGTTTGGTGGTTGGTTAAATAAGTAAATCAAAAAGCATACGCAATTCATACGATGAATCATATAGCAGAGTATGTAATATATCCCGTATATATTACATATGAAAAAAAGTAAGCAATTATATAATTCGTATGATGAATTATATAACAAGACCAACAATCAAAAGAATAATTTGAAATATATAATACTTTGCAAATTTTTATTTAAGAAACGTGAGTAAATTATTAAACA
Organism: Tanacetum coccineum; assembly: GCA_026074375.1. Classification (NCBI taxonomy): domain Eukaryota; kingdom Viridiplantae; phylum Streptophyta; class Magnoliopsida; order Asterales; family Asteraceae; genus Tanacetum; species Tanacetum coccineum. The sequence continues at coordinate 1,197 of BQNB010026291.1, read as the reverse complement.
AAATGATTCGACATGTTTTAGAAAATTGCAACTTAAATAAATAAAAGTTCTTAGCATAAAAGTAAACGTACGTTTTAAAGTTATAAATCATGTACATTATGTTTTTAAAGCTTTTACAAAGGTTATGATGTTAATTCCCAGTTGACAATTATAAAATATAAAATAATATTCTATAATCTAGTATATTGTTTCCTTGACGGTTTGCTAAAATAGTTATCCCATTTGAAAAGTATAGTTTCCGTTTGTTTATCCGGTTATTGAAATATTACAAATTAAAAATCTTAAAATTTATATAACTTAATCCTTTTTCAATCTATTCGTGTCGCAATTTACTTGAGTGATCGCTACATATAATTAGGCGAGACTAAATAATATGACACATTTATTTAACCAATAACCACCATTTAATCCGGTTTTATATTTATAAAGTCTTATGATTTATTTGATTTATATAAATTAAGACACGCTGCTGTTAAACCCGCAACCAAACGCGCCCTTATTGTGTTTTTCTTATACCAAACCAAACACACCCTTGTGTGTTAACAACCAAACCCGAACGCCCCTATGTGGCTGTTAACCCATGAACCAAACGCACCATGTTTGTGGTAACATTAAATTGAACACACCCTGCTTGGTGCAAACCACGAACCCAACGCCCCTTGTCGCATTTACAACCACACGCGCCCTGGTGGTATTATTTCAACACAAAACGCACCCTAGTGCTGACGAAGACACCAACCAGCAGCACTCTCATCTGCCAAACCCCACGCGCCCATTTTCGTTTATAAGTCAAACGCACTCTGTTGCGTGTTTATGTCAAACCAACGCACCATGTCATGGTATTAACCACATAAACAAACACACCCTTGCGGGTGGTTACCTGTCAAACGCACCCATGTGTGTGGTCTAGTGGTTTAGGCGGTGTATGGTGACGAATTTGATGAGATGATGGTGTGGTGGAGATGGTGTTGGTGTGATGATGATGGTGATGACGAGGTGGTGGGATGGAGATGAAGGTGGTTAGATCGGTGGTGTAGTGGAGATAGAAATGAAGCTGATTGTGGTGTCGTGGAGGAGATGATGTTGGTTGTGGTATGGCCGACGTTTGGGGTGGTCGGAAAAGTCGGCCGGAGATGGGGTGGCGCCGGATTTGTTATAGAGAGAGAGAGAGGATGAAGATGAGGCTAGGTTAAAAAT
>BQNB010026290.1:0-58771 GCA_026074375.1 Tanacetum coccineum | reverse complement strand
GTAAATGTTAATACTGCTAAGTATAATTAGTACTGCTAGTTATATTTAAGACTGTTAGTTAAAACTGTTAGTCATAATTCAAACTGCTAAACAAGAAAATACTTTGAATTGTATATTTTTGGTTTTGGACTAATATTTGCAGGCTAAGCATATTAAGTATCTGGTATTGAATTAAGTGGAGGCTTCAGTTGTCAATATGCAGTCAAGAATTGATGAAAGGTTATGAAATATCAAACACAAGTGTATGATGTGTCAAACACCTAGGCAAATTAAAAGAGGTCAGGACACCAAGATACCTCAGTCTAGTACCCCCCTGAAAAAGGTTGGTGATGAGGCTGTCCATAAGGAGTTGGGTAACAGAATAGAAAGGGCTGCCACTACTGCTTCTAGCTTAGAAGCAGAGCAGGACAATGGTAACATAAATTAAGACCAAATCCATGGCAACACTTAATGGATTAACTCCTTAGAGAATTAGTTCAGGTAGTGGTCCCAGACCAAGATACCATATTGGGGGATATAGATGCTCAAACTAGGTTTGAGACTACATCTAAACAGTCCAATGATCAACCTCTCTCAAACGTTAACACATTTTGAAGTGGAGAGGACAGTATGCAACTAATGAAATTGATGACACATTGTACAAAACTGTCTGCATTGGTGAGCTCAAAAGAATAGAGAGAATTGTGATATAAAAATAGAAAGAGTGATTTGGTGAGCCAAAAGAAATGAGAGATTAAGTGAGCTTAAACATAGAAAGAGAGATGTGTGCATAAAAACAGAAATGAGTGATTATGTGAGCAAAAAGAATTGAGGGATATTGTGAGCATAAAAAAAGAAAGAGAGCTTGTGAGAATATAAGGTTATGATGGAAATGTTAGTTGGAACAACATTAGAGTTGATACTGCTAGGCATAAACTTAATACTGCTAGTATTAAGTTAGTACTGCCAAGCATATTTTTATACTGCTGGGTGAAGTTAATACGGCTAGGCTTAACGTTAGTACTGTTAGGCTAAATTAGTACTACCGGGTGACCGTTAGTACTGTTTGAAGTATAACAGAATTTCCTTAATTAAATATAGCCGTTGTGAAATTTGCGCCAACTATCTAGCCTATAGGGTTTGACTAATTAGAGATTTCATGATCTTTCTATAACTTCTTAAGATTTCTTCAAGATAAGTACAAACTTTATTCAGTCGGTTACATTATCAACTTTAATACTCTTTCTTATCTCAATTAACTCTCTCAAATAAACATACCCTCCTTCACGATCATATACCAGCACCTTAATTAACCTACTCTTAATCAAATGGCGAATTTGGAATTCTGCGACAAACATAATATGGTCGCCTACTTACAGAAGTCCAAAGGAAGTGCATGATTTCATCAGATAATTGATTTTCTAACTGCTAGTCATATCAAGTATGCTCTTATAGAGAATCCAAAGATATATGTTTCCTTTATTCGACAGTTTTGGGAAACAGCTACTGCTAGCACAAATGCTGATGGAAAAATGGAACTCACTGCTAGCATTGATGGACAAGAAAAGACTATCACTAAAGTATCTCTTAGAAGACATCTCAAATTAGAGGACTCAGATGGTCTTACTTCTTTACTAAACACAGAGATTTTTGAGCAACTTGCTCTTATAGGGTATGTGTCTGACTCTGATAGACTTACTTTTCAAAAGGGATACTTTTCTCCTCAGTGGAGGTTCCTTATTCATACAATACTTCACTGTCTAAGTCCAAAGAAAACAGCTTGGGAGCAGTTTAGTAGCAATATAGCAACTGCTATAATTTGCTTGGCAACAAACAGGACCTTCAATTTTTCAAAAATGATTTTTGATGCTATGGTTAAAAATTTGGATAGCCCATATAAGTTTTTTATGTATCTAAGATTTCTCCAAATCTGTTTCAACAAGCAAAGGAGACTGCTAGGACCCCACACCAGAACCTATGTTGCTCATACTCTTACTCAAAAACTCTTTAGCAACATGAAAAGGACTTCAAAGGGTTATTCTGGGGTAGACATTCCACTTTTTCCTACAATGATCACTCCACTTGAGTCATCTCCTTCCATAATAACATCTTCACCATCCTTATCACCTCAATCACATCCATCACCTCAAACTCATGATGCAAAAGAACCTGTTACCATGCCCTATGACTCACCTCTCCCAAACAAAATAAAAAAAATAAAAATAAAATAAATACAGAAAAATAAAAAAAAAAACATATTGATGCAGGCAGAACCTGCTACTATGCCCATGATTCATCTCAACCAGGTTCAATCATTTGGGCAGTGATGAGGCATTTTGAGACACTCAAATTGAATTGATGGTTCTTTGTACCTCATTGTCTAACAAAGTGCAGAGTTTAGAGAATGAATTAAAAGAAACCAAACAAACCTACAATTCTGCTCTCACAAAGCTTATTAGAAGGGTAAAGAAGTTAGAACAGATTGTGAAGGCAAGCAAATCTAGAAGAAGGGCAAGAATGGTTCTTACTGATGATGAAGGAGTTTCAGAGGATCCTTCCAAAACAGGGAGGAATATTTCAGAGAATTGAATCAAATCCTTCTATTTCATTGGTGTAAGATGAAGGAACTACAATGGTTTTCAAGAGGATGCTCGAGATTCAGGGAGGATTAGTGCTGATACTGATATAACTGTATGAACAAGAAGAGCCCTACTAAACCTAGTGGACAGATCGGTAGTGATGAAAAGGTGAAAATAAGTTTTAGTATCTCTACTCTGCTGCTTACCAGAAGTACTGCTAGTGAAAATTCTTAAAAGTTTTGTACTCATTGCCAATTTCTGAAAGACAAGCTTATATCAGAAGAGTGTAGAAAAGAGAAAAGATAAAGGAAAAGCGATTATAACAAAATGAATCCTGTTTAGAAGAAGTCAAAAAGCAACTAGAGAGCAGAGTAAGACTTAGTATATAAGAACTATAGACGCAGAACAGCTAATAAGAAAAGAAAAACAAAAGATTGCAAGGGATGCAGAAATAGCTAAACAGTTACAAGAAGAAATTGATTCAGCAAGACAAGAACAAGAGAAAGCTGAAGCAAATCCAGCTCATGTTATTGATTAGAATGATCCTACTGTGCTAAGATATCATACACTTCAAAATAGACCCTTCTCTGAGGCTGAAGTAAGGAAGAACATGTGTATGTATTTGAAGAATCAGGGAGGATACAAGCTGAGTCATTTTAAGGGAATGAGCTATGATGATATTAGACCTATATTTGAAAGAGTATGGGATCAAATTTATATTTTTGTACCTAATGATTCTAAGATTGAAAAGGAAGTGATGAAAAGACCTGGATTTGATCTTCAACAAAAGCGAGCTGGAGGAAGTAGAAAGAAATCACTTGCAAGGAAAAGAGCAGGTGAAAAGCAAAGTGAAGAAAGTACAAAAAGGCAAAAGATAGAAGATGATATAGAGAAGGAAGAACTTAAAGCCTATTTGGATTTGGTTCCAAGATAAGAATTTAGTATGGAAATTGAATCTTTGGCTACTAAGTATCCAATAGTTGATTGGAAGACTCATGTCCTGACAGAAAACTTTATGTATTATCAAATCATCAAAGCAGATGGAGGTTCCAAGAATTACAAGATTTTCAGTGAGATGCTTGATGATTTTGACAGATAGGATGTAATGAATCTACACAGACTAGTAGAAGAAAGGTATGCAACAACAAGACCAGAAGGATATGACTTGATGTTATGGGGAGATCTAAAGATCTTATTTCAACCTGATGAAGAAGATGAAGTCTGGAGGCATCAACATGAATACAATTTGATAAGCTAGAGACTATTTGATTCATGTGGAATTCATATTTTGTTGATGGACAATGGAATTGCCATTCACATGATGATAGAGAAGAAGTATCCACTTACTCAAGAAATGCTATCGAAGATGTTAAGCAGAAAACTAGAGGTTGATCATGAAAATGAGATGGCATTTGAACTTCTAAGGTTTATAAGATCACAAGTACAGAAGTAGAAGAATGTTTGGAAGAATCCTCTCAGAAAAGCTTAATTCAAAGAAACTTGATAATTTGAAGGTAAATCACAAGTTTAGGGGAGGATTGTTAGGAATCAAGGGTCTTTATACTTAGTATTGTCAAGTCAAAGTGTTAGTACTGTTTGAGTTATAACTGGCAGTATAAACCAGTTAGTACTACCAGAAGAATATTAGTACTGCTAGGTATAAGTTAGTACTGCTAGTACTAACTTAACACTGCTGAAGAGTCTTTGTACTGCTGATAAAGATTGAAGACTACATGAAGATAAAGACGTGTTTAGTGATAAGTATGGACTTATTCTGTGTATATCGTATATATTTGGAATATATGTTGATATCTTATAGAAGTTTAGAAGATTTGTAGTTATCTTATAAAGGACTCCTTGGTATAAAAAAGGAGATCATAGGTTATGGTTTTAATCATCTCATCATCAGTTTTCCATAGAATTCATAGCTTCAAGGTTGTAAACCCTATCACTTCATTAGAGTGATCGTATTAATATATTGAAGCTTTTTGTGTTGGTTATATCTTTCTGTATGTCAAACATACTTTACTGTTTCATTGAGTATACTTCTTAGTGGTATAAACTAGATTCCACATAGTTTATATCATTCACTCAAAGTTTCATTCTTAGTATTTTTGGATTTATCCAAGGATACTAAACCTTACATCAAGCTAAGGAATTAAAGATCTATTCATTAGGATCAACAATAAGGTCGGGTCTACTGGATGCCAAATACATGAGGGATCCAATCATGCTACGGTAAAGTGTAGCATCAACGAGTGTCCCCTATAGATCTTTATCCAATTTATTCTTTTCCACTATAGGTGTTCAATTTGGGAAGACCTCGTACGAGACCAATTTTAGCCAAATGATTAATAGCACCAAAGTTCAAATGTGACAATCGTCGGTGCCATAACCATGATTTGGTCTTTGAGGCTTTGGACAAGAGACAAATTGGAGAAGACGCCATTATATCCCCAATTGAAAATATATAAAGGTTGGTTTCCCGAGATCCTAAGAGTAAATCAACACCTTTTAGATTACGAACAAAGCACGTATGTTTTCTGAAAGCTACTTCAAGATTTGAGTCGCAGAATTGACCAACGGAGAATAGATTGTGTCCTAGTCCTTCGATATCATAAACCCTTGAAATTGTGATATTCCCTATCTAATAGTCACCATACCTCTTAATCTTTGCAATCTGGTCGTTACTGAACTTGACAGTACCGAGAAACTTATGAACGAAATTGGTGAGCTAAGAGCGATCTCTAGTTATGTGCTTTGAGCATCCGGAGTCCAAATACCACAAAAAAAATTAGATAACCTAAGATCAATATAAGAAGAAGAAGATGGAGCAACTGAAGTATTGGATCCCCAAGATGTACTGGGTTCCATTTTGTTAGAAATCACAGATTTTGCAATCTTTGGTTTGCTATTAGAACCATTAGTCTTAGTTACCTTAGGTATCCTAGTATAAACCTTAGTTACTACAGATTCTTGTGCACTTACTTCTAGAGGAATGGGTTCCCTAAGAGGCACTTTATTAGTGGCGGTAATCCTAGTTAAAGGGCACGCATTTCCAACTAAAGTGGAAGTCCTTCCTGTGGGTCTCCAATTATATCCAATTTTAGTAAACACTTTTCATGTAGGTTTCCATTCTTTTTTCTTTTTAGCTTTCTTAACAGACTTAGATTTGGAACTCGCATTCATATCAGAAATAAATTAAAGAAAGCATAATTCATGTCTAGCATCAAACATAAAACTATTACATTTAATGCACATTAGCTCAGAATTTGTATTTAATTTGGAATGTTGCACATTTGCATTTCCAGATGGTTCAACAACACAATTCGATTTATTCAAACTAGACTTAACTATCCTAGAGTTGTCTTCTACTTTATTCTTCTTCTGGGTACTACTTGAAATCCGCAGGATCCTATCATTCTTTGTATTGTCTATAGACTTTGACCTGCTAGACTTAGTAGACATGCTTACTCCTGTAGAAGTTGACACATAATTGTTAGTGGTATGTTTGGTCTTTGTTTGGGAAGAGCCTAATTGTTTTTGGGATATGCTTGATGATATGAAGTTCAACAAACCTAACTGTTTTCTTTTTGTTGATAGGCGTGACAGTAACTAATTTCTCACTAGGTTTGTGAATATCAAGGAAAGTATCTCTAACATATCCTAGAAACTCTTAAATCAGCTTAACATACTTATAAGCAGAGTAAGATGCACTATCTAAAGGGTTTAGTGATTTAGCTTGTTCAACTATCTCCCTAAGAATAGCAGCTTGTTGCATAGTATGCTTAAGGTAGTATATGTGAGTTTCCTTATTATTCTTATCCGTAGGAACCAAAGTTACTGGGTCAAGCTTATACATTCCTGGAGCAATAGTGCTAGCTTTTGACACTTGAGCAGCATTGTCAACTATGTCCTTTCCTTTTATTTTCCTAAGATCATTTTTTAATGCTATTATGACAAAAACTTCTTCCTGAAGTTCAGCTTTTAAATCAGTAATTTCAACAGACTTTTGATATAATTGATTAACCAACGATTTAGCATGTTCTTTAGCCTGAACACGTGATGGTTTAATTGAATCATAAAGTTATTTATAAGTCTGTTTCAAATGCTCATTCTTAGCAATTAGTTTTGTCACTCTATGTTCCAGTTCTATGTTGACGGTCTCAACCTCATCTATGTCCCTTTTCACATTGTTTGTGGTGGAAGTTTTATTTAAATGTATAATGTTTGCTTTCAACTTCTCAATTTTTGTGTCTTTTGCTTGAAGCTCAGCTTTCAATTGTTCAATTAAAATAATTGGTCAAATGAAGGTCAGTTTGGTTCACAGCTGTATTATTCTTTTAAAAAATTTCTTTATTGAGTTACATTGCAAGTTCAAGAGAAATGCAGTGTTGTTCAAGTTTAGAAAAGCTTTTTGAAAGTCTATTATACTCATCTTTTTCAACCATGTTATGTTGTTTGATAAGCTTAGCTTCAAGTTCAAGACATTTGTTGCACATTTCCACATAATTCACAGAATCATTCATAGCAACAGAAGAATTCACATTCATAGAATTATTTTTATCCATCAAAGAATTCACAACAATATTCACAATATCTTGAGACATGATTTGATCCAAGAGTCGATCGTTTTCAATCAAAAATGATTTCTTTTGAATTTTAAAGTACTGTTTGTCTACATGATACTGTTGAATAGCAGCTTCCATCTGGTTAAAAACTATTTGTACTTCTGTTACCTCATTTAAAAGATCTTTATCAAAAACATTGAATATGTCTTTTAAGGTCTTTACAAATGGAATTATTTCTTTTAGAAAAAGAGCTTTAGTGTGTTCAAACCCCCATTCCCCTTTTGTTAAAGCATCAGACGTGATCTGCTTTTTCACCACATTGTCAAATTGGCCAAGATGGTATTTAAGCTTTTTAAGGCTTGTATTAACCAGGCTTACCTTAGAAAGTTCCCGAAGAGCCTCAATTTTGACAGATGAAGAAGCAGATTGGTCAATATTAGGGTGTGAAGTTTGTAACTGGAAAGCTTGTTCATCAGACAGTTCTTGTTGTGAGACAAAACATTTACCAAAATCTTTAGATAATTGATTTAACTTAGCATAATTAATTGGTTTAATGTTAACTTTCTTTTCTAAGACTTTTGGATCACTTTGTTTTAAAAGCATTTTTGATCGACTCTCTTCCTCAAGCATCAAAGTCTCTTCAGAATCAGAAATTGAAATCACATTGGTTTCCTTAGCAATAACGCTACCATCATAAAGCATTTGCCTAATCTGCTGAGCTTTCTTAAGATAGAAAGGATTTTGAAAACCAAGAGCTTGTTTCAGGTTATCATAGAAAACTTGTGGTTTTGTGAGCATATGCACAGTTTACGCGGATTAACCTATTTTACAAACAATATTGTCCAGTTCTTTAACTTTCTTTTCCAAAGCAATTACTTTATCAATATTCTTAGCTTTTTTTCCTTAGATTCATTTTTGAAAACATTAAATGTTTTTGTTAATAATTCATTTTCCTTTGATTGTTCAGAAAGAGTTTGTTTTAGATAGTTAATTTCCTTTTCAAAATCAGCAAACTGTGCATTTTTCTTCATAATTATATCATCCATTATAAGCTTTTCTCGAGTTCTTAAATCCACATTTTGTCTTTCTTCTAGCAATTTCACCTGTTCTTTGTATCTTTCAAGCTCAGCAGATAAGGATTCATTGGCAATTAGATTGTCTTTCAAGCTCATACATGTAACCGGCCATGGGCCTCTCAAAAGGCTTTCCATGGGCCTTTAGCCCGATTAGATTACTATCTTAACCTTATGATTAATCTACGAGCTATGACTAACTATATTGGTAATGACCGATACTTTTCGTGTTTCTAACAATCTCCTCCTAAGGGAGGTCACTCTAATTTTCAAAAACTTAAGCCTAGCATACTATGCTTTAACTTTAGTCTTGAGCTCATAGTCTTTAACTTCAATCATTAGCTTGTGATATGTTGTAGTGATCATTGACTTTAAGCTTTGTCTTGCATCTTTGCCTTGAGACTATGATCTTGAGCACTTAGAAATCATCAGCCAAATACAATCTCCTTTATCATCATCTTGTGATCTTTTCCATCTTGTACACTTGTGACCTTCGAACTGACATGTTCATACTGTTCTTGATATTGAAAACGTGTGTAGCTATCTTTCTTGATATTCTTTAACTTTAACACTTTGTACTATTTATGGACGGAATGGTACAGGTTAATCAACTTTAATACTTCGTCACTTCAAGAAAGACGTTTATATGTATCAGAGTAGCGGAAAAGTCTTGGTAACTTAGTACTTGAGCTTTCATGTTGTCTCTTATGAAGGTCGTCCAGAGTATTGAGCATGCGCTATGAATCTGTCTCGTCCAATATAGTTTGTGCCAATCATCGGGCCATATACCAGCTAGGTTTAGGTTAGTGATAATCAACTGATTATTGGACGGAAAGTGTCTTTGTTAATTTGTCGAATATGGTTGCAATAACCATGGTTCCCCATTGATCGGTATAAATACTGCTTGTGATCAGATAGAATTCCGAAGAATCTTCTTGACAGGGTTTTGCAGTTGTACTAGCCGTTCTCATCACCTGGATTCGCTCACAAAGCAGACATCACGCTGTATGATATTAGTGAACATGCGAGTTACTTCTCTCCGATGAAAATTAAAAATTGATTTTGAAATCTAATCGACGTGTACACTTGCTAAAATGTTTTTGCGACACATCAAGAGTTTTAAGCATTTTAAAATTCATCAATCGTTAATTCATATCCTGTAACAAGTTTGATTCATATAGAATTGCACAATCATTTCTTTCCAGTTATCACAAGCTTGATTCGTATAGAATTGCACAAGTCACCTACCATGAGCTTGTTTGATGTTGGCTCAAGACAGAGATTTTCTCATCATTCATGTGATAACTTACAGTATGTCTTGATATGTTCTGGCCAAAAACTCATACGATAAGGCGCTTAGGAATCTATATATTATTTCTTGTTATTCACTTTGTGTGACATAGCAAGCATAATCTCCGTGAGAAATGAAACAGAAAGATATACTTATGATTCAGGAGGACTGGGACAGCAGACTGCTACATTGTCAATACAACTAACTCAGAGTGAGAATGGTGTATACAAATGCGTGTAATCTCCGTGAGAAATGAAAACAGAAAATATTTTGGAGTTTCTGATGATGGTAGGGAGGGTTCTGCATTGCATCACTAGGTCCATGATGTCAGTCTTCAATGTCAGCAATCATCTTTGTGATTCTTGACAGTAGATATATTTTTAACCCTGTTTTCTGCATAAGTGTAACGGTAGGGCGCCTTCTTTTTATTTCACCATTTTACTCTTACTTTTCTTTTAATTTTCTTCAACCCCTTCAGAACTTACCGAGTCCCTTCATATCTAGTACATCTGTTAGGTTTGTTTACCTTTTGTTCCAGTACTAGCTCCATCTCAGTCGGCACTCTTCCCTTATTCTCAATTTTACTCTTTTTTCATACCTAAGGACTACTACATTATCTAGTGGAATATCCTTGGGTAGATCCCTCTGTTTCTGGCTGGATCATGGGAATGAATACCTAAGCTTAACCACCTTATAACTCCAATGCAGTAATTTAAATAGTCAGTTTTTGGTATTTCCTCATTTTGCCATTAATCACATAACCATTTGCTCTCCTTTCATATGTGCATCGATTAATCAAAAGAGTTTAGCACATATATGGGAAAGCGTACACTTGAGATCTTAAAAATCACATTATTAGCTATATATTTTAATCACATTTTCTCCCCTTATCAAAAATATTAAATCTTTTGATATTTTGGATATTAATTGATTCAAATATAACTGCTTTCGGGGAAAGAATGTCCAATTATTAACAAGCCGTAATAGGAACATTTATTGCGCTCCTCCTAAAATTATGAGGGATAATTTGAAAAATTTTGAATTTACTAAGAAATTCTTAAAAATTCATACTCAAACACTATATAAGCCTATTTTCTAAGTCTACACTATTTATATACATAACCACAAGATTATAATATACAAGAAATTGACCTGAAATGAGTTGAGACAAAATATGACAAAGTCATATTGTCCTTTCCAGTAGCCTGAGATCTTTCCCGTATTCCCTTCCACCAATGAACTTCTCTAGATTCCGCATCAACCTCCTTTGATAAAGCTATTTGTCTATATCCTGAACCATAACACGAGCCCTCTTCTTGTGTAAGTTACTCCATTTCCTCATTGGCAGGTATTCCATCCTTATTCCTGCAGCAATGTCGTGAAGAGCAGTCCGAACATCATTGAGCGTTCCATCACTGAACTTGTGAAATTCATCAGCGTGCATCAATCTTTTTCTCTTGTACTGATCTACGTATATTATTCCATGAGGGTATGAATGTGAAGTGTATGCGGTTTTGTTCCTGAGATTCAATCTATATGTGTTGGGTTTAGTGAGGTTGAGCTTCTTTTGGTAACTTTCGACACCCAATAGAAGATCTTCCACCCGCCTTTGAATGACAATACGTCTGGTGTACATACGTAATGCCACATTCAAATCATACCATTCATCGATGGTGAGATTGGTCAGCTTTTGTTGAACGAGTAGAAGTAACATGCCTTCAATGTCTTGTAGACGTAGTCTTTTAAAATCACCTTCTTTAAACGTATATAGCTTCTGATTATCTCGACAAACTTCAATCTCTTCCAGGTGACCGTAGTCATACTTCTTCATAATTGTAAGTCTGGTTACCGGAATAATTCTTCTTCTGGAGTAAACATCTTTAGACAAAGTCAAGTTACTTGCATATCCGTAAAACTTTGGCGTTTGGGACCCCAGTGTGAAGTGTCAAAAAAAGCATGTTGATCATTATTCAAGTGCACGGGACTCCACAATTCGGGAACCAAGTCTTCGATCCATTTGCGCTCATAAGTAGCAGCCTTTGACTTTGTCACTAAAGTTGAGTAATGCCTGGTTAAGTCTCCACCCTTTAGATATTCCAGATCTTTATTAATGAAGTAATCCTTAGGGATAATTTGGCGTCCTCGATGATCTTGAATTAACGAAAGAGGCTTTCTGAGATCGATCAGATACGGTTTGTTTTTAGGGTTATGCCGGTCAAGTCGTTCAGTTGTTGCTTTGGAATATTCTTCAAGATGGTACTCTAATTCCGTATTACTCTTGTAAGTGCCTTTGAGCAGGTTGAATGTCGGTCCAACAAGAATTTATTGAGTCAGATTTGGAATTTTAAGCCGATTTAACACAAATGTAAAGAAATCAAATGAAGTATCATTGAGCTCATCAAATGAAGTGGGAGGTTCTTCAGCATGCGCAACTTGACTAATCCATGTCTGAGGAGGTCGGAAATCAACTTGTCGTCTCTTACTCCAATTAGGATTAGGAGTTGGAGGTCGCTTGGGTTTCTTGAACTAGTCGACTTTGGTAACCTCCTTGTTAGCGGGTTGTTCATCATTGTCACCCATGACAAACTCCTGATCTTATTGCATGCCGGAGTCATCAACAGTATGACTTGGCTCCTCTGCATGGGTAGACTTACCAAAAGACTTATGTTGAGATTAGGAGGCGTCTTTAGAGGTGCTTGAAGACTTCTTTTCCTTTGACCTTGAATCTCTGGAGGACACAGCATCTTTACTTGATTTCCTTCTTTTCTTCCCTCGGTCTGATCCAGCGAAGGGGTCTTGATCTTTGTCACTATCGTCTCGAGTCCTCTTTAATGAAAAGACTTCACCATATGAATCAAAGAGATCTTTGTCAGTGTTATATGACTCGACCAATGCATCATAAAGCTTCTTTTTGTAGTCAGCTTTATCATATGAGTTGTTCTTCTACATCTTGTCTATCAGTATCTTTGTAAGCTCAAACTCAGAGAGTGATGCGGCTGCCTCATAAGTATACGTTGGTTGTGACAAAGACCTTGTCAAGACTGTAGCTTCTACTGATTCTGTGACATTTTTCTCTATCACAAGAGTTGCAAAATCTGATATTGCTTGAGGAAGAATCTGAGGAAGATAAGAATTGACTTCTTCCTTAATAAGAGCTCTCATTGATGTGTCAACAAGTTCTATGTAAGCATTCTTATCATCCTGAGCTTCTTGTATGCAGTCTAAATTATGTGCTAGAATGGCCTTGTTTATTGCTTCTCCTAGTTTGTTATCCATGTAACGATCAACTATAGCAGGAATAGAGGAGAGATCTTAAGCATACTGGTCAACTTGCTTTATCTTTGACACATCTTTTTCCAAGTTGAAGAATCTTTCATTGAATTTAAATACAGGAGCGAAATCTGGAAGTGCAAGAAGTGATGTTGTAGTCTCTAAAGTTGTTGGTGTAGGTGTTGGTGTTGCTTCTTGTTGTAGTGGATGAAGGAAAAGAGGTGGTGGAGGAATAGTTGTAGTGAAACTTGATGTGATTTCAGGAATTATTGTTGCATGCTGAGCTGTGGTGACCATCAAGGAAGCAATCTCATTGTCAGCCAGAGATGGATTATCAAGATTTAGGAGCTTGCTTATAAAGTCGAAGGAGACAGAAGAGCTTTGTGTTAGACCTCCAGACTTCTATGTGTCAAGAACAAGTGTAATTGTCACATGAGCATCTTCCTCTTCTTGCTCAAATCTCGATAGTTGAGAAACATTTTGTTGTTCTGAGGAACCTTAATTAGCATTGGTCATATCAGTATCTTCATTACCCAAATTTACATTCACATCATCATATAGCTCCTTTGTAACCTCATCATCTTCTTCTTCATCCATTGATTCTTCATCATCAATCTTTTCTTCTTCTTTAATATTGAATTCATCATCATATTCTTCTTCTTCTTCATTATGTTCTTCACTAGTCTTTTTGGGATCAGGACACTCATCTTTATCAGATTTTGTTCTTTCGTCATCACTGTCAGCATCATGATCATCACTATCACTATCACCATCAGCATCATTATCACCATCATCATCATTATCATCTTCGTCTTCACTATCTTCGTCTTCATCATTATACCATGCTGCATTCTTTGGTCGTTTAGGCTGAGTGCATTGCCTAGCCATATGTCCTTCACCTTGACAGTTGTAGCATTTAACAACCCGTGCTTGTCTGCTTGCATTTTTTCCCCAGAACTAGTAGCATTACTCTTATACCCAGTACCAAAATAACTTTGCCCTTGTCTCCCCTGAACTTGTTGAGCTGTGACCTTGCCATCTTGAATAGTGGCCTGGTTTCTTAGATTCGATGAAGTTCTAAGTTAATTATTAGTTGAGGGGAACCTTGAGGAAGCTACAGCTGTTAGAAAATCCATTGCTTTGTTGAGACAAGTATTAGATCATATCCTGTAGAGAAAACAAGAACAGCAAAACCTGAGTCCACAAGAGGTGACTCAGTCATTGATTGTGTAGAAACATGAGGTGATTGATAAGAAATTTGTGGAACAGATGAGGTTTGATGATTCATTTGAGACTGATATGGATATGATGGTGGAATGGATGAATGATTGAATTGATGTTGTGATGGATAAGAAGATGAGTAAAGTTGATTGGGATGAATTGATCCAAATTAAGATGGTGGAAACTGTTGTTGAAGCTGAGGATTGTTGTATGAAGACTGATAAGTGTTGAAGTGAGGTGGTGTCATCTGCTGATTTGCGACAAATGCAAGTGGATCTTGATTGCGTTCATGCAGAAGACGGACTTCATTTGCATGGAGTTCGTGTTGTTCAAGATATGCATGAAGCTGATCAAAGTTGGTAGTATGCAAATCCTTTACGAGCTTGACATCAGTCACAAACTTACTCCATTCTGGTGGAAGACTGTTTAAGAACTTGGTATTAACTTGAAATTGCTCCATTTTCATGTTGTAAATGTTCATGTCATTAATCAGCTGAGTGAATCTCAAGTAATACTTATGAAGTGATTCCCCCTTGATGTGAGTAAACTTATCAAATGCATCATACAGTTTACACTCTCTCTCCTGCTTAGTCAAAGAGGTACCTTGCATCAGTAATTGAACTCTCTCCCATAAATCTTTAGCAACTCTGTGATGATTCACAAATGAATAGATATCAGCTGGAAGACCTTGAAGAATGATATTGGTTGCTTTCATATCACAATCAGCTTGGATTTTCTCAGCAGTAGATAAATTAGCATATTTCATTGTTCTGGTCACTCCATTCTCTTCAACCGTAGGCCAAATAAGTGGACCATTTTCAACTGATTCAAATATCAATCTCTCATGCTCTCGATTTTGCATGTAAAGTTCTATTTGAGTTTTCCAAGAATCATACAAGTCCTTGTCTAACATTGGTGGATGATTGTCAACACCAGAGAGTATCATGTACTCAGCAAGAGTATTCTTTTGTCCAAGTAGAATAATTGAATCCATGTTGATTTGACGTTATTAGATTACTTGTGGATCGAACAGTGATTGAAAGTAACTGTGTTGTTTAGTGAGTTAAGTTTTGAGTGTTGTATGTCTTGAAACTACACGGGGTTTTATAACTCTTGATAAAACCAGGAAGACGATTGAATGTTTTACGGGATTTTACAAATCAAAGAGATAAACCTTATAATTGACTTTAGCAAATTCGAGTTTTGAATTGAGTTCAAGTGAATTAATTTTCCTTTTAAAAGTTGTTAAATCACCTTCTAAAGATAATTGTTAAATCGCCTTGTAAGTAGACGTTGATAATTCGCCTTGTAATGGAATCTTGATAAATCGCCTTGTACTAGGAAATTGTTAATTCGCCTTGCACTAGGAAACTGCTAACTTGCCTTGCACTAGGAAACTGTTAATTCGCCTTGCACTAGCACTTTTTTAATTTGCCTTCACCTCCTAATTGCTAAATCGCCTTGTACAAGAAACTTGCTAACTCGCCTTGTACAAGAAAATTGTTAATTCGCCTTCAAATGGTATGAAACTTAAATCTTTCAAAACACAAAAAGACTCACTTTTGATCATTTTTTCTAAAAATTTCTTGTACAACTAGTATTACTAAGCCTATAGGTACCTTAAAATGCAAACTTTATGGATTTTAAGCCAAAAATTTTGAAATCAAGAATTGTACTTTTTAAAGCTATTCGAACACAAAAGTTGAATAAAAATAATGTTTTTCTTGATTCAAAGAATGTACACCTATATCTTAAAGATACTAGATCAGATTTACCTTTGTAAATGATCTTTTAGTGTACCTAAACAGCTTCAAAAACAAAAAAATAAGAATAAAGAGTACGGTTTAAAAAACGACTAAGAAACAAAACACAAAAACTTAACAAATCACTTCATAGATCTTGATACCAATTGTAGAATGCTAGCAATCTATAACACCAAATAACAATGAATAAATTCTAGAGAGAGAAAGTGGATGGGAGAAAGGTTCTAGTGAGAGAAAGTAACAAAGAAAGAAACATTAGATTGTATATGAGAAATGAACCAACCAACCAACACCCTCTCCATGTGTGGAGAGGGTATTTATACTCATACATGTAACCAGCCATGGGCCTCTCAAAAGGCTTTCCATGGGCCTTTAGCCCGATTAGCTTTCTATCTTAACCTTATGATTAATCTACGAGCTACGACTAACTATATTGGTAGTGACCGATACTTTTCGTGTTTCTAACATTTTCAGAGTGAGGTACCTCAGAGAGAACATCTGATCCGTAACTAGACAAATTGGCCATCAGAATTGCCTTGGCTGTAGAGAAGTCGTCACAGTCAGAATCATAAGCATCCAAATCATCTGCTTGATAAGCTGCATTGTGTGTAATGACCGTCTGTGTAACTGGACCTTCTGAAACTCCAAGGTCTGCCAAAAATTTCAATTCCTCCTCATTCAGAACTTTACTAGATCTTTGTGCTTCAACCAGAAGAAACGTGCGGGTCCAGCCCTATTACGCGCATCCGACAAACGATCAACTATCCTATCTCTTTCGGTTCCACAAGAGGCTCCTTATAACGCTTAAGTCCAGTTGGGAAAACGGTTCCCCAACGAGACTTCTTACGGGTGGGGGAAAAACATAGCTAAAATACTAAGAAAGTAATACATATCATATCAGATAATGGTAGGCAAAATAACTAAAATGACAACTTAGCAAAATACGAGATATATAAGCTATGCAAAAATAGAGGGGAAGCATAGCAGTTATAGCATTAAACACTTAAGCCCTAAATGCATCTACATGAAGGACCCCTAGGTTATAGTCTAGGCTCAACCACCTACTTCTCTATAACCAAAGGCTCTGATACCAATCTGTCACACCCCGCCTAGGCGGAAACACGAGGCGTAACATCATGGATATCATCACAACACAATGGTGTCAACAATAGAGAGAACTAAATGAAATAGATAAACAAATGAGACACAATGTGTCATGACAATATCTAACATAAGATAAAGGAGTCTTGCATTACGATAGCAAAGTCATACCACAAGGAAACATACTCCAAAAGTCTAAACAATCAAATAACAACCAAGTATCAAACAATTCAAATGACATAAATAAAATCTCTAGGAGAATGACTCCGCATGCAAGCCTACGGTCTCACTAGCCACTCTTCCTAACTTCAACATCCTCAAGATTGTTACCTAAAAATGATGCTTAAAACGTCAAAACAAAAGTTGGTGAGAGTCATAGGTTTAAGATACGAAAATCAAATCCAACCGTAAATTACTGTGATAATTAAGAAAACATTGCAGGACAATAAATGAACTATCATACAGGCTAACATGCAAATCCAATCAATCACACAAATTCCCAGCAACGACCACAAGACGTCTCATAGCGTACCAAGGTCCCTGTGGTTACCCCCTTAGCCCAGGCCATGGATACTCCCAAAGTAACCTTCCTGCTCGCTAGGCCACAGTACCATCTACTAAACAGGCCATAAATACCCATAGGTAACCCTCCCTGACTTAGTTCGTAATTCTCAATATCACATCACAAAACATGTAGCACACAACATACAATAGTCACGTATAGTCCATGCATCTTTGACAACACATTATCACAGTAATCAAAACATTTCCAAATATTTTGCATCATTTCCACCCCAATAAATCATAAGAAAAAGAGGGGCTATGAAACTCACCTGAATGCTCAAACGCAGCTTCCAAATCTCAACACGCAACTATACAAATAAATAAATACGGTTACACGCGACCAAGCTAAAAGCTCTAGTCCATGTAACATACATATGATGGATGTCTAAGGGGTTAGTTAACCATCATAGGTCACCCCGACACCATGCCCAACCTTAACCATCTCATTAACACTTTACACTTGCTACTTATAATTAAATCATAATTGTAGAATTTTAGTGTCTCTTTACGTGCTCAAAACCCTTACTTAATGACCTTCATAATTTATAACAAAAATCACCCATGTTTATTTATGAGTATATTAACTACCTTATGATTCCCAAGTATTACTTACATGTGTAACTACCTCAAATAAAATCAAACTTCAAAACTGTTCTAATTCGGATCTGATTGCACACTAAAATGTATCACTCTAACTACCATACTTAGACATTCTTTCAGAGGCTAATTTTCACAAGATTATAAATAGACATATGGAAATTAACTATGGTAGAAGCTCTAAGCTTAATTATACTTTTAAGTTAGGATTTCACCCTCACAAACATGACCTAATTCTGACCCGTATTTACTGTTTTGACCACTTTTGTTGCATAGGTTATTTGAATGCCTTCCCGACCGTAAAAATTTCGAGGCCGGATTTTTTGGAAAGTAGACTCTTTTGGCTTATTTTTAGACTCAAGAAACATATCAATACATGATTTTATCATTTAGATATCAGTTGTTGAACACGACCCAAAATTCTGCTCAACCCTAAATCAAGTTTTAACGCAAATCTAACCAAACCACAAGCATGCATACACATCATGAAACAAAAGGACTAAAATTTTATTTAAAGAATTCTACAAGCTGTGGAGAATATGTAGATTTGGTAAGATCTCTGTAAGAAGATAAAACAAACAGAAGATATCTCAAAATATTTAAAAGATTTACTTGTCTAATGTTTATCTTCCTTTGTAAGTCTTGATCTCTCCCTATATAAAGAGATCATAGACACATAGTATTGTATGCACAGAAAAATGTAGTCGACTAGTAAAGGTGTGTGTGAGTTCTAGGCATGAGTTCTCTAAGTAGACGCCTAGAAGTTGTGTGTAGCCCCAAGGATCTTTGATTCCTGTTAGATTGTAACCGTTCTAGAATTGATCATCTAGAATTAGGGCTTGATGGAAACGTATGAATGAAAAACCTTGTTTGATAACTTATTGTTCTTTATTATTCTGCTGCATACTTATATTATCTGTAAAACATATCCTAGATGGCTTAAACGATTCTTAACATGTGGTATCAGAGCCTCGTAGCTCGTGATATCTAGGATCTTACAAGGTTTTTAATTGTTGATTTTATGAAGAAATTAGGGTTTTGGGAAAATTCGGTAAAACCAAGGTTTATGGTTTTCGGTAAACATGCAAAATCGGTAAACTTAGGGTTTTTTATAAACCCTAATTCGGTTAGCAGCAAACGATTGTCAATACTTTTATCATTCGTTTTAGTATGATTTTTGGTGATTCGATTGTGTGTATTCAACAACACTTGCTGCTCAAAGATTAAACCTAAATCAATTCAAGGTTTTCACAAACGAACTAATTTACAGTTAGGGTTCAATGGTGGTTTGTGTTATTTAATCGTTTGAGCCTTACCTTGAGTGTGTTTCTATTTAATCAGTTAGGATTTCTAACTGCGTGAAGATAGGGGTATACAAAACCCTAATAAGGGTATAAATTAATCAATTGACGCACATTAAGAAAAAGGCAGCAAGTTGTGATTCATGCACTAAGAAGAAACAAGAAGCAGAAGGTATCAAGAAAGGTTTGTTGATCTATTTTCATGACTTGAAGGTTTTCTGTTGTTAGGTTTTTGACATACAGTCTCTATAACAAACGTTCAAGAACCTTAGTTTCTGGTCTTCATGGTATTAACGATCAATACAGTTTGTTTAAATGGGCCAATAGGCAGTCTTAGTATGTGGGCTTTGATGCAGTGTCATGGGTATTAATACTGCTAGATTCAAGATGAATAAAAAAACAGGTTTTAAGATAATAACGAGGGTTTAGATATTGCTATATGGATTCGCAAGATATCACAGAAATATTGGGAATGTGATCTACTTTAAATGTGAAATCCCTTATTTTTAGAGATTATGTTTATTCTCATATATTTCTTATTAATGCTGCTCCCTTGATAAATTACTGCTGCTCATATACACTTAATGCTGCTAGCTTTGTATTTATACTGCTCGTTTAAAAGTTTGTACTGCTGATCCGAATTTAATACTGCTTGGTTAACAAAGTTGTCTCGAGTACAAGCTGCTAATGTGTATGGATGTGATCTTATGGAATTGTAACATGAATTCCAAGAAATTGTTTGGAAGGTTAAAGGTTTCTATTGTTGACGAGAATCCATAAAACTGGTCTTCAAATTGCCTAATTTTTATGCGGATCAAGTGACGATCAGTTTGTAAAGGGTTATGATGTTCGAGATATATTAGGGTTTATATACATGTTCTTGGTAAGTGTTCATTGGAGTTTAAAGTTTGATGTGGCAACATTAATACTAATCTGAGTATTTTTATGCTCTAGATAAAGTTAATACATCATGGGATCGAACATTCGGAAACTTATGCTGTAAGATTTACATTTTGAAAGCATGTGATTTGTCAATGTTCTATAACATGTGGAAGAAGCTAGAAGGCAAAAGAGTATTGGTTCAGGTTATGGATTTAAGGAAAATGAATTTGTCAAGAATGCTAAGTGTTTGGACCTGCGAATTCAAGGTTTATGCTGCCATGGTTATCATTAGTACTGCTCAAGCCAAGTTTGAATACGTTTATACTGTTAGTGTTGTCCGAGAAAGAAGTTTATACTGTTAGTGTTGTTCAATAACACACAAAGATTTGTTCTCGGTTACTTATAAGATCTCGGGCAGAGGTATTTTGGTTTTGGATTTGTTACACACACAGGTTCAAGAGGTATTTGAGACAGATTTAAATGTTCTTAAACGTTTAAAGGCTCATTAGATGTTTGAATTGGTTACGAAGAAGATTATTTATCACCTATTTGAAGATGAAGTAGAATTATTTGGGTTTGTGTTCTTATCATATCTCAAATGGCTTACAACATTTGGAGATAACTTGATCGTGCTTATAAACTCTGTGACAAGACATTGACAAATCTAGCAAAGGTGTCATTTTCTTATGGTGCTCATGCATACATTTTGCTATCACTTGGTTATGTGTCTCATTAGAAGATGAGGCTAATTGTCAAGAGATTGCGGGTCTCCTATACATTGGTTATGGGTATAGTTCGAAGTCACGTGATATACAAGAATATAAGACACAAGTTTGGGGTATTTCTACTTCTAGATCAAGTTCGTTATACTAATTTTTCTTCATCAATTAACTCATTACATAGAGCCTACAAACAAGAATTGAAGATTCACAAAAATGGTTAACATATTGTTTCAGTAGAAAGCTTAAAGTTAAAATGAATTTAACCATTTACATGTGCCACTTGAGGGGAAGTATTTCGTTACTACTGCTGATCTTTATTACTACTGTTAGTTTATGTTTCTACTACTCAAAGTCATTTTTAGTATTATGCTTCATGGTAGGTATTTTGAGTATTGGAAGGCTGGATTAGTAGTTGTGGTATATGGTTTATAGATGTTTTGATCCAAGTTGCATATCTACAAAAGATCCCTATTTGATAATTACAAAAAGAGGAAGAAGATTATAGGTTTATTGATTTGCAGCTTTTATATATGTGGTGTGGTCATGTATACAAAGGATATCTACTTAAGGGGAAGTTTTGTTTCATTTAGGGAGATGATTACATCTCAACTTCAGGGGAAGCTTTGGCTTTATGATGAAGTTCGTACACGACTTTGTTTGTTTTGTCATCATACAAATAGGGAAGATTGTTGGGATTCCAAAATTATGAGACAAAATAAATAAAAGAATGAAACAAAAAGACTAAAAATGTTATTAAAGAATTCTACAAGATTGTGGAGAATATGTAGATTCCACAAGATCTCCTTAAGAAGATAAAGATAACAGAAGATATTCTCTAAATATTTAAAAGATTTACTTGTCTAATGTTTATATTCATTTGTAAGTCTTGATCTCTCCCTATATAAAATGATCAATAACAGACACATAAGTTTTTGTGTGCACAGAAAAATGTAGTCGACTTGTAAAGGTGTGTGTGAGTTCTAGGCGTGAGTTCTCTAAGTAGACGCCTAGAAGTTGTGTGTAGCCCCAAGGATCTTTGATTCTTGTTAGATTGTAACCATTCTGGAATTTATCATCTAGAATGATTTTCTGGAAAGTAGACTCTTTTGGCTTATTCATAGACTCAAGAAACATATCAATACACGCTTTTATCATCTAGATATCAGTCGTTGAACACGACCCAAAATTCTGCTCAACCCTAAATCAAGTTTTAACGCAAATGTAACCAAACAACAAGCATGCATACGCATCTTATTCAATCTTAAGCATACTACAATCATAATATATCATAAACATTCTGTATTTTAATTAAAACCCTAGATCCATCTTAATTAGGGTTACATGAATAATAAAAATCTAGTTATGAAGAACACACTTACCTTGAATCTTAGCACCTAAATCACAACTCTTGATTGTTCTTGGATCTTTAATGAAAATCGATTCCTTATGGTTTTTAGGGAGCTGAGATCGTACGCACACAAGAAAGAGGGGAAAAGAATGGGCCAAATTGGGTTTGGGGTTTTCTCTATACCCTAAACAAGTCCTAGTCTAGCCCAAATTGTGATTATATAAAAAAATACTTTTTTTCTTTTAAACCAAAACCGGCCCCCCCTTAATAAATATATATTTTTATTATTTATTTTATTTATTAATCAACTAATTTACTTCATTACCTTAAGTTTTTATAAAAACCTAAACTAATTTGATTAAACCTTTTTACTTAAACGCTACTTACTAAACTTTCTAAATATAACTTTTATTTCACCAAATCACTTTCTATTTTTAGAAAGTTTGCTACAAACTTCTATATTTCACTCACCTATTTCATTTCTAAAATGCCACATTTCCCATAAACGCTTAACAGATAATCACCAAGAATTGACGTAGCGATGCATGCAACACGTCTTTCATTTCCATTATCACCACACATGAACAAATGGAATACTTAACACAAACTCATATGCATATAAAATAAGATAATCATTTACCTCTAAAATGACATCATGCACATATGTAAACCACTTAGTACACATAAAATCACATAGCAAAATATTTAAACACATAAAATGAACCCTTAGCCATTTCTAAAGGTATAAACTAACCTGCTCAAATCACGTTTGTCACAGTATCCCATCCTTTAGGAAATCTCGTCCCGAGATTTAACTAGCCGATTCATCAGCATGATCAACAAACAACTAAGGATACTTAGACTTCATATAATCTTCGCGCTCCCAAGTAAACTCGGGACCATGCTTTGAATTCCAACAAACCTTCACAAGTGATATCTTACTACGTTTTAAACTCTTAATTTCACGGTCCATAATCTCTACAGGTTTGATCGTGTCAGTAGTGTATATATATATATATATATATATATATATATATAATATAGGCGAATCGGCAAATCACTTTTAACAAGCGATAAACCAACTCACAAATAAAATATAATTCCGGAAGTATCAACTTCGAAAGTAACCCCTTCTAGTCGTTTCCCAGGTCGTTTTTGTTCTTGCGAGGCGTGAATTGAACTTTTTGTTGACGTTTGTAATCGGGATTTTGAATAGATTAAGATTTTTAATTTGGATTCTAATTTCTACAAATATAAAGCAACTAACAGATAAAAACAAGCAACAATTAAAGCTAAAACGAATTAAACACAAAAAACGTTAACGGGATTCTAGAAACGCAACTTAAAAACCTAAAACTTTAAATTTTAACCTTAGAAATGCAAATTTAATTTTTAAAAGTCCTAAATGATAAAAGAAAATTTTAGAAAAAAGAATTATATTTTTTGACTTTTATTTAATTTATTATGAATTAAAAACGCTTTTAATCTAAAAATATTATTAAAAATATTAAACTAATGTAGAAAAATAAGAAAAATTCAGGAAAAGTACTTTGAACTATAAGGAATCTAAGAAAAATGCTAACTAGGAAAATGGCTGAACGAATAAGCTATAAATAAGCAATTAAGCTCGTATAAGCAAAACACTAAACAACCTTTAAGTAATATTTAAAACAAACACATAATGAAAAAGACCCAAGGGCATGTTGGTAGTGGAGAGTGGTGCTAAGTCGTTGGTTATGTGAAGGGTGAGGTCCAGGGTTCGAGCCTGGACCTTGGCTTTTTGAAAAAAAACTTTTTTTTATATTTTTCTTTTAAAAAGCTAATCTATAAGCTAATATAAGAAACTTTAATAAAGGAACATTTTCTAAATCTTAATAATAAGCTAGGAAAAAGCTAAAAGAAAAGTGACAGATTAGCTTTTTAAGCTAAGACTAAAAGGCTAATCTATTTGGCTTTTTAGACTTAATAAACTAAAAGAAAAGGCAAATAAGCTAAAAAAAAGATAATTTCCTAACCCTAATAAGCACTAGGGAACAAAAATACGAAAATGAAATAAGCTTGAAAGGACTAAAAGCAACTCAACAGATAGACAAACTATTAGGACAAAAAGGATTCTTTGACACTTTTTAAGCAAAGATTAATGGCATAATAAGCACTGAAATAAGTTGAAGAATGAAAACAGATTAAGACTAAGAACCAAACTACTCAAATAAGCTAAATCTAAGGTGAAAATCAAATTCTAAATAAGCTAAAAGAGATTTAGAAAATAGGCAAAAACTGATATTTTTGGTTTTTTCTGATTTTAAGAAAGACTAAATTGCTTATTGCATCCCTATTTTAAAAGCTAGTAAAAGTTCACTAAATATCAAAATAAGCTTAAACAGATTAAGCTTGATATGCAAACTGCTGATGATATGAATTTTAAGGCTGAAATCAAACTTTTGCTAACTTAAATTCAAGATTGAAAAAGGACTTTTAAAACTTAAATCACTTGCATTCTTTGACAGAATTTGATAAAACTTGGAAATCAATGAAACGGTACTTGAAGCTTAGTGACCAGATTCTAAACTCAATATTGAATGCATTATGAACTTGAAAACACAACTTAACACTTAGAATCTTAAAATCAAGGGTTAAACAGATTTGAAACTTGAAATTTCCACAGATTCATAGAACATATAGAGAATACCTTAAAATTGAATTTTAAAACTTAAAAACTTAACAAAACAGATTATAGGACTTATTTAGAGCTTATAGAATTTGGCTTAAAGACCAAAGTGAGGTCCAGCAGCATTAACCAAGGTTAATGTTGCTGTCCCAAACACCTCTTTAAAATCTTAAAAACCATTTTAAGCTTGAATAACCCTGATTTTAAGCTCAAAGTTGAAATACCAGATTATGACTAAGTTAATTAAGACCTAATAAGCAAATTTTAACCTTAAATAAGCACTGAATAATAAGCAAACTCAATTAGCTACTTTAGGCTATTTTAGACAGATTCAATGAAAACACAATTAAATGACTTTTAAACTATAACATAAGCATGAAAAACATTCATCAAGACAAAATAAGCAGAAATATGCAATAACAAGACAAAAATAAGCACTAGAATAAGCAGAACAGTAAATAAGCTATAAACATAAAATGAGAACTCACTTTTTATTGAATAATCCTTGAGAGTACAAATGCTTAGAAAGGTAAAATGCTTATATAAAAAGCTTAAAACAGAGAAAGCAACAAAGTAAAATGGTGGAGAAGAAAGATGTAAAAGATATTAAAAGAGATGAGATTCATTCTTGAAATCCTCCCCTATTTATAGGGGAGTCTTGTGCAATCCGTGAGGTAAGACAGCCTAGGGTCTTCAATCATTCCCAAAATTGTTTAAGGGAAGCTTTAATCACCATTAAAACTGCATCTTTAATTCTTTTGACTTTCCAAAAATCCTTGCCGCGTTTTCTTGTTATAAGGAAGCCTTGAGAGTGCCCATGTGGCACTAGCATGTGTCAGAATTGGTGTGGGGGTGCATTGAACGCGTTTGCATCAATGGTGGAGGGGTCTGGGCTTGGATTTAGTCTTCCCGCCCTTTTCGGGCTTATTTTATTATAATTTAAAATTAGGGGTTAAGGTAGATAACGGGCGTTAAGGTGCAGGGACTGACAGTGTTAGTCCCTAAGGACTAACGGTGTAAAGTTTAGGGACCTATGGTGTAATAGTTTTAACAAGATTATTGTTAAGGCTATTGGGCTCATTTGGTTTGGGCCGGGTTTATGGATTTGGGTTTGGACTTTTAAAAAAAGGTTTATGCTTATTATATGGGCTTTTGTTTTAACAAATAAGCTTAATGGGCTGACTCGGCCCATTAACTTGGGTACGGGTTGGCTAAATAAGATGCATATTCCGTCGACTTAAGTTTTCCGCGCTCTTTTTAATCCCGTGCTCGGTTTTATCCGGTTTTTGGATTTGTTTGTGTCTTTTTGTAAATATCTGTTACCTGCACGGTAAATACACAAAACAAGCATATATTTAGCATTTTAAGTCCGTTTTTTGGTCATTTAAGCTCGTTTTATTTAGAAAAAGGTATGTGTATTTAAGCATATACCAAATCCCCTCATACTAAAATATTATTGTGTCCTCATGCAATGAAATAAATCCATGTTTAGAAAACCAAAAATTTCAACCCCCTTAAATTAAATACCTTGAAAAGTAGCGAAGTGTAAAATTTAAAGGGATTAAGAAATTACTAGTTTTTTAAACACTCACCGGTTTTACCATTTTCTTTCTTGCACACATATTTTTCTTATTTTTCATTATGTACAACATAGTTGACTTTCATTATTGATCATAACATTTAGGATCACTGAATAAGAAACACCTCAATCCTAAGGTGCCCTGGAAAGATAAATTCATCGTCCTTGATTTCTCACTTATTCCCAAACTAAGCTTAAAAACGAAATCATTGTTAATTACAAGTTGGGATGCTAACCCTACTCATATTTGCAATTTGTGTAAAACTTCTCCTCTTGACAGTTATTATATATTAAGGTGTGTGTGCTCAGTTTGAATTTTGACCATCCAACCCACGTTTTTAGATAGCTATAACCTTTCTAAGTCTCACGTTCCCCTTTTAGTTATATGAATTCAAAGGTGAGATTGTCCCATGTAGCAACATTTCTTCTCAGTACATCCCAACCTCGTCGGCTAAGTGACCGGGCTTTTGACACCCCTCAGAGAATAATTTGTCGAGACTCTCCGACTTTTGGACCCTTTACTAAAAACTTTCAATAAAACTTAGTAAGTTTATAACTCAAAACAAGCTAATTCCTCCAAAATCAAGACATTGTAGGTAAGTTAATTCCTTTAGAGTGACTTTCTTCTCGAAACCTCCCGACCTCGTCGGTCAAGTGCACAGGCATTTGACACCCCACAGAGAATACTGATCATAATTAACAAACGTCCGGTTTCAAAATTTTGTAGGGATTAACAAGTTTAAGTTCAAAAGAATGTTTAAATTTTAGAAAAAGTCATTTTCCCTTTATTTATTAAGCAACATATACTAGCAACATTTTTCACATCATTTTCATTTTATTGTTTTATCATTTTTTTCATTTTTTTTGTGCAACATTTCATATTTACATAGTATATCGGGAAAATTTCTTTTTAAAAAATAAAAACATATTTTGATCAAAAACTCTTATTTATCAATTCATCGATAAAGCTTTTTACTCTAAAAATGTTGATCTTAACGGAGTTTTAAGAGTGATAAAACTCTAACTTGTCTTTCAAAAAGAGCACGTATTATTAGTCATTTTAGAAGCTACTAGGAGAAAAGGCCACAAATTATACTTATGAGCTTTTAAAATTTCCAACTAATCCTTGCTTAGCATTCCAACTTATATTTAACTCTATCATTTTTTGTTTTTCGCAAATTTAAAATCTTTAATAAAAATATCCGCGAATGTTTAAATAAAATTAAGCTTTGCATATTTAAAGTCATTTATGGAAACTTGCAAAATCTTGGCCTTTTGAGCTGGAATTCGCATTTTAAAGCTTCTTATATAAAAGACTTGCAAAAGCTTATACATTTATAAAGGTTAAGGGAGTAAGCTAGAGCTAAACATGCTCGGTCAATTCAAAAATTATTCTTATTCTCACCAGCGGAAAGCCAACATTTGTGATAATCACTTATTTTATTTTTGCAAAATTTTTAAATTTTGGCCTAAAATCACAATTTTTTTGTATTTTCTTGGTAAAACAGGGTTACGTGAAAGGCATAGACAAATGCAAGTAGGATCAAATCGATAGATTCCCCCCTCATATTAGAACGATACATTATCCTCAATGTGGGGGTTGCCACCCCCTCATACTAATTTCAACGCATATTCCTAATATAAAAGGGAATCTCACGTAAATCTAAAGCCGTTTATTAATTATGGCAAAGATTAAACGTTAGTCAATAAGATCAAGGATATAGGATTCCCAAAATAAGCATGCAAAGGGATGAAGATTGAGTGAGCGTTGGACAAAACCACGAGCACGAGAGTCTTCATAATCTAGAGAATCCTGCCAATCATCACAAACAATAAAAACGAGATTGGAAGAGGCGAGCCTCCTCACGTCACACTTATTAGAAAATAGAAAGAAAGCAGAAACACGAGTTGCCTCCCGAGAAGCGCTTTGTTTTTGTTAACCGAGTCACGAGCTTGACTCGATCCCCTTATACTTGAGCTGGTCAAGGAGGGTAGAAATGGAGATACGGGACATCCAAGATTGGCATGTCCTCTCCATAGATCATCATCGGGCTATTATTAAAGAAATTATGACTGATCTTGAGAGTTTTAAAGCCCTGATAAGACATTTGAATTTTTCTTGTTGAATCTCCCAAAATATCTTCCACCACATCTGTAGTTAAATCTCCTGAATCGGACTCATCATCAGCGTAGACATATTCATACTCTGATGGAGATATGATATGAGCAAGATCATCATTGAAAATCTCAGATGCAGAATCACTCTCATCGTCGAATGATTCATATTTTGGAAGAGAAATATTTGTATGAATAGTGGTTCTGCCACTAAAATCATTATCAGAATCAAGCTCTTCCGGAAGGAGAAGAGATGAGTTATCATATAATAACTTCTTAATAAGATGAATATCTTTCTTCGGATCAAAGTTGGTTTCAGCAATTCCCGGTGGAATTGGATTGATAAGAGCGAGCTCATCGGCGAACTCCTCGAAAAGGAAATCAATCTTAGGGGAAGTTATCACGGTATCTTTATTAAGCAATGATTCTATAAGATCATACTCAGCATTAAAGTGATCTTTTTCATTTCCCAGTGGAATTGAATCGAGATCTTATAACACCTCATTATAAAGCGGATTAATCTCACTAGAAAAGATTTCTTCATCAAATTCGAGAAGAGGGTTCGAGTAAATTTTAAAATTTTCTACCGGAACATCTTCTTCCGAAGATGACTCGTCATCACTAGAGGTATAATCAGCATTAGAATCGAAGAGAGGATTAGAGAAAATCTTAGAATCTTTGTTAAAATCTTGAGAATTATCACAAAAAGGCAAATCACACTCGCTTACGTAATCAGATAAATCCTCGGATTCACTTGGGGTTAGGTTAAGGTTCTAAGTAACGGCAATTATTCACAATAAAAGTACAAAATCAAGGCGATAAAACGATAGAGATACGATTATTAGAATGCGAAGCCCAGGGGCTATTGAGGAAGAGCTGTGTCTGTTAAAAAATACCGCGATGCTCAATGTGCGTATGCATCCTTAGTTGGGCACAACGCAAACCCAAGTTATTAATGGCTTGCCCAAGATGCAGTTCTGTATTACTACTTCTTTTTATTTGTTTTGTATTTTTCTGTCCTCTCCATAGATCATCATCGGGCTATTATTAAAGAAATTATGACTGATCTTGAGAGTTTTAAAGCCCTGATGAGACATTTGAAGTTTTCTTGTTGAATCTCCCGAAATATCTTCCACCACATCTGTAGTTAAATCTCTTGAATCGGACTCATCATCAGCGTAGACATATTCATACTCTGATGGAGATGTGATATGAGCAAGATCATCGTTGAAAATCTCAGATGCAGAATCACTCTCATCGTCGAATGATTCATATTCTAGAAGAGAAATATCTGTATGAATAGTGGTACTGCCACTAAAATCATTTTCAGAATTAAGCTCTTCCGGAGGGAGAGGAGATGAGTTATCATATAATAACTTCTTAATAAGACAAATATCTTCCTTCGGATCAAAGTTGGTTTCAGCAATCCGGTTGGAACTGGGAATGGACACCGCAAACTCTGCACCTCAATGGAGATTTGGGAATGGGATGGATGGATAGGATATTGGATTATTTTCTCAATTGGATGGATAGGATGGAGATGGTTGATGGGGGGAGGAGATTTGGATGGATGGCGAAAGGATTGGAAGGATGACACAACCTAACCCTCAACTTACATGGAATGGATTTTGGAATTGGTCTGATGGAGGAATTGGATGATTAAGAGCGAGATCCACGGGCGAACTCTCGATGAAGGAAATCAATCTTAGGGGAAGTTATCACGGTATCTTTATTAAGCAATGATTCTATAAGATCAGACTCAGCATTAAAGTGATCTTTTTCATTTCCCGGTGGAATTGAACCGAGATCTCTAAACACTCATTATAAAGCGGATTTTTTTAATCTACACTGAGAAAAGATTTCTTCATCAAATCGAGATGTATAGTTTAATGTTTTTATATTTCAAATTGTATCGCCATTTCTTAAGAAGGTGTGGGTTATTGTTATTTTCGTGTAGTTTTTATCTTCGAGTAAAATTTAATTTTGTTTATCTACCGGAACATCTTCCTCAGAAGATGACTTGTCATCACTAGAGGTATAATCAGCATTAAAATCGAAGAGAGGATTAGAGAAAATCTTAGAATCTTTGTTAAAATCTGGAGAAATATCACAAAAAGGCAAATCACACTCGCTTACGTAATCGGATAAATCCTCGGATTCACTTGGGGTTAGGTTAAGGTTCTCAACACTGGACTCAATTTCTTCGTCCGAGTCTGTTTCCAGAATAGTGTCAAGATGCTCATCCTCCATTACGAGAGAGTCCGTAATTGGTAAGTCGGGTCGATTGATCTGCGGAGGGTCTTTTATGGTTGTTTACTCAGTGTTAGTCAATATTTCTCTTGTAGAAATCGTCAATCACCGTCAGAATAGTATACGGGTGGGTAATTGAGGTTGGATGTATAGTTTGGGTAGGGCTTGTGTAATCAGGATGGGGGCGGCTTTTAAATAGTCGGGTCTGGGCAGGCTTCCAATATTGAGAACTATCTTGCTCTTCCTGCTTTAGTTGATTCAAAGTATTACCAAGAGTTTGTAAATCTTTAGAGAGTTGAAGCAGCAATTCTTGCATATTTTCTGTATCATTCTGCTTTTCTTCCAAAGTTTGCATAACTGTAAGAATACTCGTCTCTGCTAGCATACGCAATACTCTTTCTTAAGGAGGTTGATTATTATTTTTTTCAAACAGGTTAGTTTAGCTTTTAGTAGTTTCTCTTTAGTAGCACATTCCATATTATTTCCTGACGAGGATTGTGTAAAAGCCTTCAATTTGATGATCTGAGTTTGATGATGATGAATGCGGGATACAGCGGAGTGTTGGAGTTGTATGATTGCGTCTGCGTTTTTTGTGTGATTTTACTGAGTGTTGGTATTTGTATTGGATGGTTTGGATGGTCAAAACCGGTAGGAAGGAAAGAATTAAAATTAAGAGAAAGAAGAGAGTAGCGACTTAGACTAACACCTGATAGAAAAGCAAAAAGAGAAAGAAAGAATGAACATAAAGGGATGAAATAATCATAGAAAGAAATAGAAGAAAGAGTAAAAAGAAGAAGAAGCTAATAGATAAGAAAAGAGAAGAACTAGAAACAGAAGAAGAAAACAGAACGAGAAAATAGAATGTAATGTAAAGCAAGAAAAAAAGAAAGAAGAAAAAAGATTAGTGGGCCAACCCAACCCAAGTTAATGGGCCAAGTCAGCCCATTAATCCATTTAAACAAAGCCTTATAATTACAAAAGCCAAAAATCCAATTTATAACAAACCGGCCCAAACCATAAAAAGCCCAAAAACTCCCTTAACAACCGTTAGCCATATACCCTTTAAACTGGTTACACCGTTAGTCCTTAAGGACTAACACCGTCAGTCCCTACACAATTACACCGTTAGTCCTTATACCCTAACCCCGTTACTCTTTTATCGCTTTACCCCCTTAACCTCGTTACCCTGAATCCTCCAATTTTGAACCCCGAAAATGGCGGGAAGGCCCAAACCAAGCCAAATCCACCCCGAATCCCTCTTATTGGGCAAGATTACGCGTCCAGGAATTAAGGGAAGTCAAATGTATGGGTTTAATATTGATTGAGGACAATAATAGCTTTCCATAAGCTATTATGGAATGATTGAAGGAAGTTAAGGGCCATGATCATGATTGAGGACTGATTGATGAGTGATTGGTGAAGATTTACACGCCCCTTTTGAAGCCTCACAACATCCTCCTATAAATTGAGATGAAATCACACATAAGAGGAATATCTAGTTTTGAGGAGTAGAGTAGTTCTGCTTATTTTTAGCTTATTTTTATGTTTTCTGTCTTTTATATATTGTTATTTCTCCTTCCAAGCATTGTACTCCAAGTTATTCAATAAAAAAAGTAAGTTTCCATTTTTCAGTTTTCAGCTTATTTACTGTTTGCTTATTTGAACTGCTTATTTTCTGCTCATTTCTGCTTATTATTTGCTTATTGATGCTTTTGGTTCAGTCTCATGCCTAGAAATCATCTAGATGTTGTTTTCTTACAGTTGGCACCCGAAAATAATCACTAGTATGTTTAAACCAAGCTTGATCAACAATTTCTCTAAATTGATTGATGTTAAATGTCATGTC
Organism: Tanacetum coccineum; assembly: GCA_026074375.1. Lineage (NCBI taxonomy): Eukaryota > Viridiplantae > Streptophyta > Magnoliopsida > Asterales > Asteraceae > Tanacetum > Tanacetum coccineum. Next base: position 26,051 of record BQNB010026290.1, on the reverse strand, counting down.
GTTAAAAACTTGTCTGCTTTTACTAATGGATTTCGAAACGGGTAGAAAGGCAACGTTTTTAGAAATGTTTGGTTTTGTTCAGAACAAACGGTTTTTCTTCACATTGTCTTCCTCACTTCTTTCGCGTCCAACTGATAAAGATACTCCAGAGGTCGTTGAAAATTTTCATAAAGATGATTAAGTTTTGGTATAATCATATTGTTAAACATATCTTTATCCAATATTGATCTACTCACATTTGCAAGATCATGTCTCTTCCCTATTGGGGGCACAACTGTTTGCAAGATTCAGAAGTACATATGGAATCTCATACAAACAGGGCTTTCCAATTGAATTTCTTGAGGATACCCTGGATTAGCAAATGTTTGGTCTACCATTAATGTCGAGCATTTGGGTGCTAACATATGAATGGTCTAAATTGACTGATTAAGAGTGTAAACAATTTCATACAAAAACTTTAATTGTTTGTCCATTTCAATCATCTGTCAAAAAATTTTTTTCTTCCGTACCTTTAAATCAAAAATGACACTTACTTTTTATCTTTGAGTTGGCTTCAAATTTGACTTTGTTAAAAGACACCTTTTTACTAACTCATCGTGTTTGATTGACAAACTAAAAATTTCATACGGCTTTAGTTTTTAAACCTTCTTTATGTCAATGTCCCTTTACGAGCTAATAGTCCTAAGAGTTTCATTTAACTTTTTTTGAAGAATGTCATAATCAATTGTCCATCAGATAAAGGCAATGTTACTCTCAACTCATGCGTGTTGTTCTGGAAGTGCAATAAGACAACAATCCCGACAACTATAGCCCCCCCCCCAGAGCCCCTACTAGTCCTCCATCAAGGTTATTTTGCACTCCCTTTCGTGAGTCAATGTATACTATGCAATTCTTTACTTCTTAAAAATCGTTTTTGTTTTCCTCATATCAAGATTTAAATTTTGCAATTAAATTAAGACAATCGCCAACACGCTCGTCATCACCTTCGTAGCATTTTTGGTTAACCTAATTTATCAATTAATTACATATATTATGAATGAATCAGGAGTGACATTGCTATCAACCTACTCCACAACAGATGTGTCCTTTAATGGATTCATGTTGCTCAGGAAAAGTCGTCTTCATTTGCACACACATTATTTATCATCATGGGTTATATGTACATGTTCAAAGGGTTGTTCCAGTTGAAGTGGAATCTTCTGGTAAGACCTCCTGAATCTTTGCCAAAAACTGAAATTTGCTTCCAATTCCTGTTCATCAATCTATTCATCCATTTTTCCCGCTATCAATCAGCTTTGCAGTGGAACACCGTGTTATCAGCTATTTGCACCATCACATCTTTTCCTTGTAATATTGAGTAGACTTAACACGCTTTGGCTTCCTGCATCCTTTGCAAAGTGCCAAATCCATGCAGTGTTAGAAGCACTGTATAACCTGTTTGTTGCACTACAGACTGCCTACCAATTTCCTAGTCCAGCAACTGTCCTTGTCACTTTGATTCCCAAACGCCCTGACTTGATTGTCCGTTGTTATACCTTGGTGTGGTATCTTCATCTTGTATCATGGTTTGAAGAAGTACGAAGGTCTTGTTGTTGGTAGTGTTTGTAGAGCCTTTTGAAATACTTGAAAGGAGTCCAAATTCATTAGCATTTCCTTATCCTTCTGAGCTTGTTCATGATCACTGTTCTTCTCATACACTGACTCAGATTGAGGAGTAACTGGTTTTGGCAATCTTTTTCCTTTGTGTCTGGTAGATGCACAAGGTCTTTGTATAAGATGATGTGCATTAGATCTTTGAGTTTTGGTGCTAGATAGTAATTACTAAAAAAAAGAATATGTTTAGCACTTGCCAATAAGTGCTAGGATTTGCATTTTTGCTATTTCTCTCACACTGGATAACATTAAATTCATTTTGATACTGCTTAGAATTCAAAAAAAGTGTTGATATAGAATGTTGTCTATTTCTTTGTGTGTGGATTGCTTGACAACCCTCACAAAACTTGACCATTCTGTTGAAGTTGTTTGAAGAAATTGAACGTTTCACTTGCATTGTAGTAACTTCAAGTTGTTCCTGTCAAACTCATTCACTGTGTGTAAAACCGTGAGTAATACACTCCATGGTTTCTCCCATATCGAGAATTAAACTTCCCAAATTCCCAGAACAATTGGTCTTATATATCTTGTACGTTCAATGATTCACCCGGTTGTAGCCTTTCAAAGGATTTTCCCACATCTCATTCTGCCCCCAAGCTGTTTTACAGACATCAACAATTGGAAGAGATTCATCTCAATACTAGATAAAAGCAAGAAACTAGCTTCTTTTTCAGACAAAAAGTGTTCTTTTTCTCTGGATCATGTTCAATACTGTTTTCAATTTATTGTATGTTGTTGTATTGCAGGATTACCTTCGTTGCAGCAACACTTGAACTAAGTACAGTTGAGGGCCACTTAGGACCGGGAAAGTAACTTTTTCTTTGTCCCTCACCATTCGTTTGCGTGTCAATGTTACCGTAGAAAACGAGATCACCATTGTGAAATCTTCTGGTCAACATGGGAACGATCTTTTGGAACCAATTGTCATGATATTGTTGTGCATTTGACTATCTTGTTGAGATGTGTGACTGGATTAGACAGGATGAAATGAATGGTTAATAGATTATGAAGTAGTGATAGTTGTTGGATCTTAGTGTAATATGATGTGATTGAAACGTGTTTGTGGGGGGGTTTGGTCTTGTATGCAATTCACGTTCATGGGATTTTACACGTCTATGATTAAAACCGATAAAGAGTTTAACGGGATTTTACAAAATCAATAGAAAACCGTGAGTGAGTAATTGATAGGTGTTTAAGTTTTTTTGTTGTGAATTGATTGTCTTTTAAGAGCTTTGTATGGTTTAGGTGATGTTTGTTGAAATTGGTTAAGGGTGTCGATTTAATTCAAAGTCCGAGGATAAAATACAATGTTGGAAAAAATCCAAGTGTAATCAAGGTGTTAAATCGCTGGATCAGTGTTTAAAGTCGCTGATTATTTTGGGTAAACCGCTGGCTTAAATCGCTGGTTTAATTCACCTGCTTAATTCACCCGTTTGGAAATTGCATGTTTCGCTTGGAATTTTGCATATTTCGCTTGGGGCTTGCATATTTCGCTTCTAACTTGCATATTTCGCTTAGACTTGTCATATTTCGCTTGATTACTCAAACTGTCATATTTCGCTTTAAAATGACATATTTCGCTTGCAAAGTTACATATTTCGCTTGCCTAATGACATATTTCGCTTCAAAGTTGTCATATTTCGCTTGAAACATGTTTCGATTCATTCAAAAAACATATTCCTCTTCCTTCAAACATATTTCGCTTGATTCATACCTGCATATTTCTCTTCGAGCAAAATACGTATTTTTCACACAAAATCACCAAAATCAAACCCTTTATGACCTTTTAACTTGATTTTTCTTGCACAACTAGTTACCTTATGCCTAGATCTTGCTTAAACACATAAACATAAACACATCTAAGCATAAAAATCCGGGTTAGACTTTTTGAACCAAGAACAAATAAAGTTACTTACTAACTCACGAATTTGATCTTGTTTAGCTACAAGAATCATACACAAATCCACTGTAGCTCTGATGCCAATTGTAGGATCCCGTATAACACTTCACTTCATATCATACAACACGAATCGAAGAAGAAAAGAGAAGAAGAAATAAAGGTTTTTGAGAGAGAAACAAGAAAGAGAGTTAAAAGAGAATATAGAAAAGGAAATGAGAAAGATATATTAAAATGAACTCTCTCTTACCTTTTCCAAAAAGGAAAAGGTATATATACCCCGACACTTTAAAGTGACGTGCGGGATATTTGACTAGGACCCGGGCTCGGGTTTTACTTGGGATTAAACCCAAAACATATACAATATTAGCTTAACTATCGAGCCCGATTCCTGATATTATACTATTACAACATTAACTAATAAAATGATCGAGACTCGTACACGTAATGAATGAACTTCCTATTCGACTCAATATTTTGAGGCTAACAATAATAAAATAATTCTGAAAATGGCGGGAAGGCCCAAATTATGCCAGGACCACTCTTCCATTGGCACGAACGCTTTCAACACACTCTCATACCATCCATGACACACGCCTATGCCACGTTGGCAGTCTCAAGGCCCCCTCCTTTCATTGAACGAATTGACAATGAAAGAATAAGGGAAATTCAAAGATGCAATTTAATGTTGATTGGTCAAGATTGAAAGAAATTTTGGAAGAATTGAAGCCCTTGGCTGTCCTTCCTTACATAGTGCACAAGACCTCCTTATAAACAGAAAAAGATTTCGAGTTTAAAGGAGCATCTCTTTTATCATCTTTTCAAACTTTTATTTCTAGCATTTTTACTCTGTTTTAAGCTTGTTATAAGCATTTTTTACTTTTCGAGCATTGTACTCTCAAAGTATAGAGCAAAAAAAGTGATGTTAAATTATTATTTTTTACAGCTACTATAATGTTCACTTAATTTTACTGCTTATATGTGCCTTATTTAGTCTTAATAATGCCTACACTCCGTTTAATGATTATTTCTCAGAACCGTCTTTAAAATTCTTTGGTTTGTTCATAAAATATGTCATGAAAAGTTAAAAACAACTGCTTATTCCTTATTTGCTTGATCTCCAGTGCTTATTCTTGGAGTGCTTAATGCTTCTCCGACTTCTATGACCTTGTCTTTGATCTTTTCATCATATTAAGGCTTAATGCAGGATCTTGTTAAAACAGTAAACTTGGATTTCAAGTTTTTAAAGGGGTGTTTGGGTCAAGAGTTCAAAATGGGTTAAAATGAGGTCAAAATGTTTTTAGTTATCAAATTATTTTAAGTAGTTTCCTGGTTAAGTCGTAATAGAAATTTCACAAGTATTTAAATAGTTTTGTTAAGTATTATAGGTGATTTATATCAAAATTATAGGCTACAGGATCTTAAGTTGATTCAAACAGCCTATTGATCAATTGCTTTAAAAATGTATTTGAGGTATGGGTATGTTGTTCAAAACTAGTCTCATTAGTCTCATTATCTATCTGTTTTGAGTTGTTGAATTTGGAATAGCCTCTTAAACAAAAAGGATCAGTCAAGTAAACTTGTTAATAAACTTGTTCTTAGGATCTTAACTTGTAGTACACAATAGAGATATACTATCGAGCATATCTATAGCCAACTTATCAGTGTTCTTAAGCTTAATATAATCTAGTTTGCATATGTTTTTTAGTTCTTAGTTTGTCTAAGTAGCTTTTGTGTCCTAAAATCACAAGTTTGTTTTGTAAAAGAAAACCAAAAATCCAAAAATATTAGTTCATTCTGTCATTTCTATTTCAGCTTATTCTTTTAATTAATTAGCCAAATCTCAGCTTATTTAGTTTATTTGAGTGTCAAAATTTAATCTGTTTTTCAAGTTTTGGAGCTTATTTTCAATGCATAACTGTCCTTAAATCTAGCATAAATATGCCAAAAGTCTTTTATAAGTTTTTTTTATTGATCTGCTGTTTTTTACTTTCCTAAACTTTTCAGCTCACTTATTAGTTGATTTCTTGTCATAATTCTTATTATGGTCTAGGTAGTGATATAACTTTTCAGCTTAATAAGTTATAGATCTTAAATTCCCCAACATTTTTAGCTCATGAAGTCATAGAGTAATTTATGCTAGTCTTCCCATTTAATCCAGCTTTTTCTAGCTTATTTGTGAGTTTCAGCAAAAAGATCTTTTGTTAAAGTTGCTTATTTTAGTTTGTTTTACAAAAGTTTTAAAAAGAAAAGTAAAAAAAAGTTTTGTCAAAAAGGGTGGCCACAGGTTTCGAACCTATGACCTCCCCCTTTTATACCAACACCTTAACACACATACTCCTCTACCACTAGCGCCCTTGGGACTTCATGTTTACACTTTGCATTGTTTAATTTAAAAGGGGTGTTGGCCTTTTAAGCGGTTGTTTCTAGTTTTGCTTATCTGAGCTTAAGTGCTTATTTTTTGCTTATTTTATCAGCTTATTTTACAATTCTTATTTTCTTAGCTTCCTCATAGTTCAAAGTATTTTCCCCAATTTTTCCAAAATTTTAATAATTAGTTTAGCATTTATTTAATTTAGATTAAAAGTGTTTTTAATTCATAATAAATTAAATAAAAATCAAAAAAATATAATTCTTTTTTTAAAATTTTCTTTTATCATTTAGGATCTTTTAGAAACGAAGTTTTCTTTTCTAGGGTTAAAATTTGAAGATTTAGGTTTTTAGGGATCGTTTTTAAATCCCGTTAACGTTTTTCGTGTTTGCTTAATTTATTTATTTCCCTTGCTTGACTTTGCATTCAATTTGTAGAATTAGAAACAAAATTCAAAAATCTTAACCTATTCAAAATCCCTATTACAAACGTCAACACGAAGTTCAATTCACGCCTCGCAGGAACAAAAACGACCCAGGAAACGACTAGAAGGGGTTACTTTCGAAGTCGATACTTCCAGAATTATATTTTATTTGTGAGTTGGTTTGTCGCTTGTTAAAAGTGATTTGCTGGTTCGCCTATATTATATATATACTATTGACTTCGATCAATTTTTGGCGCCGTTGCCGGGGAGGCTGTGTTACGAATTTCAAGTTATCGTTTAAAGATTGTTTTTTGAAGATCCTTCCTCGGAAGTTATTCTTGTTTTTGTGAATATTTTCATATATATATATATATATATATACAAAAATATGGAATAAGTAGAATTCATTAATAATTCGAGACTGATAAAAGTTTGATGTATCTTGCCGGCTCACAACCGATGTTACAGCCTTCTAAAAGGTCGAGGAAGTTACCGAAGTCGAAATATGTTTGCTACATCTTGTCGGAGGCGTGGCCGATGTTGTAGCCTTCTAAAGGACTGAGGTTTAATAATGTTGCTTAATTTTTTTGTCTTATTTTGTACTTCAAAGAGCCTAAGGGTATATGATGCAAATAAGATTGGTCCATTCATGTCTTAAAGATCCTTAGGGTATATGACATGAATGGTTCCTTGCTTAAGTAACCTAATAAAAGCCAAATTTTGGTTGCCTCGATGTGGACTTTAATCTTGATGACATTTGATCTTTTGAAAAGGGCTAGGAGCTAATTATTGCGTTCTTAACCGTTACGCTTTATTTTTTTAGAATTAATAAGTATCGAAATAAAAGTCTTAAAGAGCCTTCGGGTATATGACTTAAGTAAAATATTGAGATACTAAAGTAGGATTTGCGGGAGGAAAAGTAAGTACACAATTAGTATTTATGAGTAGTGTTAGTGTCATGACTTGTAATTGACAATGATCTTGTTTTTAAGCTTAGTATGGAAAAGTGAAAGTTGGGGACGATGAATTTATTTTGCTTGTTCTATGATCCTAAGTAGTAAAAAAATGAAAAATATAATGTTATGAAGTGGTGGAAAGTTATAAAAAAAGTAAAAAAAATAAAAAATATTGATTTAATGGTAAAAACGGGGCTTATCTAAACTTTTGATTCTTAATTTCCCCTCGATGAATACTTTGCTACTTTTCAAGGTTATTAGTCGGGGGGGATCGAAATTCTTAGTTTTGTAAGTGTTTACTTCATAACATTGCGTGAGGACACGGCAATACTTTAGTATGGGGGAATTTGGTATTCGCTATTTTATACATACTTTTTACCTTGAAAAACGACCCCAAAAGACCAAAAACATAATGAAAAATGCATATATATGTTTGTTTTTGTGTTTGTGTATGTGCAGGTACGGATATCAAGAAAAGGACAAAAATTAAAGACAATACCGGACAAAACCGAGCACGGGATCGGAGAGAGCACGAGAATACGAGTCCATCGGTGCATTCGGATTTTATTGGGCCAGCCCGTGACCCATTTAATGGGCCGAGCCAGCCCAATCAGTCAAAAGCCCAACTAAAAAGAAGTTATAAATCTAGATGTTGTTACACTAGATATGAAAATAATAGAATTGAAGGAAAGTGACGTCAGTCACATGTTTGTGAAATTAATTCACAAAATCTCACATGACATAGCATTATTGTTGGATGGAGCGAATAAAAAGTTGACATGTGGCCAAGGCTTTCTCACCTCTCAAATATTATGAAATGAAAATAGATAGATGGATGGAGTAGTACCTCACGTGCTTGGAAATAAATTAAGAAATACTCACGTGAGTGAGCACTAGATAAAGAAAGGACGAATTATGTGTGTACACGTGGTTAGCCAACTTGCTTCTCAAATTCAAGTTATCAATTGCATAATGATCCAACAGTTAGCATACACTGCGTATGATTGAAGCCAAAAAGGAATTACACGTGTCATGTAGGCAACGGGCAGATCTCGATCCGTAACTTTTTTTTCTTGGCCTCTGATTGGTCCAAGCGTGTGAAGACGGATTGGGAAGCAATATTTACATTTTTCACCCTTCTCACACCACATTTATAGAGACGCCTCCCCTTCACTTTGGGGAGTTTTTTTTAGTTAATTTTTCTTAATTTAGTTTATAAATTTTTAGCTTATTTTTTGTAATTGATTTTTTTAGTTTTTTTTATGCTTATTGTACTCAACTCTTGTCTCAAGCTTTTTAATATAATGTAATAAATTTGGTTTGAAGTTGATTTAAGATCTTGGTTTGAAATTTGTTTCGCTTATTTGTTCGGTTCAATCATTTCTTGTTAGCTTATTCTATAAGCTGAAATACGTTGCTTATAAAGTTCTCAAATCGTTTCATGTTGGCTTATAGCTTGATAGAAATTCAGATCTCATTTGGTAAATTGTTTATCTTTGTTTCGTGTTTAGTTTCGAACTAGTTTCGTTTTAGTGATGGCTCAATAAGTAGTTTTAATCTTAGATCTCAATTTAGCTTATAATTGTTCTAGCTTTTTGTCAAGGTTTTGAGTGCTAGTGCTTATCTTGGTGCATATCTCGTAATCCTAATCTCAATCACTTAATAAAAATTGCTAGGTAGGATCGCTTATTCGAGCTTAGTAGTTTTTTTAGAATCATTGGTTCAAGGCTTAATTAGTGTTATGAGCTTATCCTGAGCTCATTCGTTTCTAGCTTAGTAATGGAGTTAGCTTTTATAGTGCTTATTAAGTAGGAAAATAAGCTTTTGTTTTGATTGGTAAATTCCTCCTCGGAAACGTTTTATCTATTGCTTTGATTCGTTAATTTGATTTTTTTTTAATTTGAGCTGTAGATGAGTTTTAGATTAGAAGGGGTTGGGCCGTTTGAATGTGAGGTCTGTGGGCCCATCAGATTAAATAAAAATGAAATAAGGCCACTCGTATTTATAATACCATTTTATCTTGGGTTTAGGTTTAGTTTAAAATTAATCATTTGGGCCATTGTAAATTTAGTTAGGCCACGTCTTAGGTCATTTGATTTGTTTTTAGGGCCTGCAAATGTAGTAGAAGTTAAAATTGAATATGGTTGACAGTTGATTTTAAGTATGGTGTTATTTTATTTTGTGAATTTTGGTACCGGTCTACTCATGAGGCGTGGAGCTTACGGGTTTATTTAGCTAGACCGACTTTTATTAGTTGTTTTAGTTAAAATTAAATAAATCGGGTGGTTATCGTTTAATTGCGGGTCTCCAATTCGGTTCATTTTCTTTTCTTTTTCAATTAATTAGTGTAGTTTTATTTTATCATTTTATAATATTGTTTTGATTTTTGCCATGCTTAGTGTAGATTTATTTTTAAATGCTATGTTTAATTTCATTATGAGTAGTGAGTAGATTTATTAGTGCTTGTTAAGTGATTAGTGATTTGTAATTTAGGTGCGGGTTTAAAAAGATTTTAAAAAATATTTAGTCATAAGTATTGTCTTTTCGATTTACATTCCGTCATTTATTTTTAATGCAATTTAATTTCTTGTCATTTATTTTTAAGCATTTCATTTTACTTGTCATTTTAATTCGTTAAACCTAAGCCCGCACTTAATGAACATTTCACGTCACTTAGCAAGCATTTTAGTCATTTATATTTTTAGATCATTTTTAGTATAATCTTGTAGTTTTAAATATTAGTTTAATTTTTAGCGTAAAAATAGTTTAAAACCAAAAGTTTAGCTTTCCTTTTATATGCTTTCCTTTTTAGTAGATTTAGAAAACCAAAACTTTTATGACAATCAAGCTCGAATTACAACTTGAACGTAGATTTCCATTCACCTCTCGTCGAGGAAACGACCCGGAAGGTTTTTGAGATATCACTTTGGTTAAAAGTGAATTTCTAGAACCCGACGGTAATACCATACTATACTATTATTGATTATCTTCCTTATTATTACGTATTTATATATTATATATATATATGTATTAATTTGGACGGATCAATAGTCTTTGTTAAGAGAATTCAAGATAAGTCTCACACAAAGTTCATTAGGCATAGCAAAGCCAAGGCATTCCAAAGTGTCCAAGTAGCTCTTCATCTTCAAGAGATAGGAGCTCACCGACTGACCATCCTCCTGTTTGCAAGCATGGAAGGCTTTGACTGTTTTAAACAGTTCTCGTTTAGCCTGCTCTTCGAACATAGTTTTCAGTTCTTTCATCATATCATATGCATTGAAGTTTTCAATAGTCCTCTGTAGGTCTGGGGAAATACTTGAAATCATAAGACATGTGACTTCTTGTTCAACATTAACCGAATCATAGTACTTGTCAATTGTTTCTGGGTCAGCAGTTTTAGGATCAGGAGCTGGTGTCATAGGTTGTTCCACAAACCTCAGCTTTTTCTCATACCTAAGAACAATTCTCAACGATGCCAATTTGTGAAATTAGAACCAGTAAGTTTCTCACCATGGAGAATCGACCTGATAGTCGAATTGTTCATGTTTTGAGCAGCATCAACCATCTACTAAATAATCTAAAGTAAAAAAAATATTAGTATTTTCAATAAATAATCTCTTAAAATTAACTACCCATGTTTATAAAATAAACAATTAATTTAAACAAGAGTCTAAGATCCAACTTGACATTCTATCATTAATGTAGTTGATCTACTAGAAATGGTAAACTCAAAAGGTATCCAGCGGGTGATAATTACCTACATGTGAACTTTTAGTTTGTATGGGGCCCAAGGCATCATAATCCAGAATTATAATGTCGAGATCAAGGCAACGTTATCCAGAATAACATTTTCAAGTTGGCATGTTTACCTCATCGTATGCCTCGGGTTGAAGGTCTGACCAACCATACTCGATATAAGTCGTCCAATGCAAAATCAGTAATTTGATAGTCTCAGGTCTGACCATACGATTATTGTATTACCTTATTTTGCAATTCACCTAAGACTGTCTTAGAGTAAAAAACAAACTCATGTGATTTCTGTCACACCCAGACTAGGCGGAAACACGAGGCGTAACATCATGAATATCATCACAACACAATGGTGTCAACAATAGAGAGAACTAAATGAAATAGATAAACAAATAAGACACAATGTGTCATGACAATATCTAACACAAGATAAAGGAGTCTTGCATTACGAAAGCAAAGTCATACCACAAGGAAACATGATCCAAAAGTCTAAACATCCAATAAACAATCAAATAGCAAACAATTCAAATGCCAAAAAATAAAAACTCTAGGAGATAGACTCCGCATGCAATGCCTACAGTCTCACTAGCCACCCCTCCTAACTTCCTTATCCTCAAGAAGATTACCTGAAAATGATGCATAAAACGTCAACATAATGTTGGTGAGAGTCATAGGTTTAAGACACGATAATTAAATCCAACTATAAATTACTGTGATAATAAAGAAAACACTGCAGGACAATAAATGAACTATCATACAGGCTAACATGCAAATCCAATCAATCACACAAATACCCAGCAAACGACCACAAGACGTCTCATATCGTACCAAGGTCCCTGTGGTTACCCCCTTAGCCCAGGCCATGGATACTCCCAAAGTAACCTTCCTGCTCGCTAGGCCACAGTACCATCCACTAAACAGGCCATGGATACCCGCAGGTAATCCCCCTGACTTAGTTCGCAATTCTCAATATCACATCACAAAACATGTAGCACACAACATACAATAGTCACGTATAGTCCATGCATCTTTGACAACACATTATCACAGTAATCAAAACATTTCCAAACACTTTGCATCATTTCCACCCCAATAAATCATAAGAAAAGAGGGGCTATGAAACTCACCTGATGCACAAGCAGCTTCCAAACAATATCAACACAAGCTACACAATACAAACACAAACGTGTTACACGCTACCAAGCTAAAAGATCAAGTCCATGTAACACTCATATGATGGATGTCTAAGGGTTTGATTAACCATCATGAGTCGCCCCGACACCATGCCTAACCTTAACCATCTTGTTAACACATTATACTAGTTAACTACAATTTATCCAAAAATGCAGAATTTTAGCGTGTCTTAACCAACTTAAAAACCATACTTGCTGACCTTTATAAATTATACCAAAAATCATATAAGCTCCTTTATGTGTTTATTAACTACCTTGTGATTCTCAAGTACTCATTACATGAGTAACTATCCCAAATAAAATCAAACTTCTAAACAGTCCCAATTCGGACCTGCACGCACACTAAAAGTTTGGACTTAATAGTCATACTTAAACAACTATTCAAGGGCTAATCTTCTGGATATTGTTAATAGACATGTAGAACTTAACTTCTGTGCTTTGGAAAAGCTTAATTCTAATTTTAAGTTAGGTTTTCACCTTCCCAAACATGACCTAAATCTGACCCATATTTATGGATTTGACAACTTTTAGTGTAACCAACATTTGACCTACTTCCAGACCTCAAAAACGTTTGAGGCTAGACTTTTTGGAAAGTACATTCAATGAGCTACTGTTCAGAGTCCAGAAACACTCAAAAAACTATTACCATCATGGAGATATTCACTCGTGAACATATCCTTAAATTCTGCTCACCCTAAATCAAAATCTGACGCAAACCCTAACATGAAACATGCATGATCATAACCATAGACTAACCCTAATCATTATTAAATCATTAATGCTCCTTTATTTTCTGTATTTTCTATAAGGGTTAATTGCTTAAAAATGTACTATACTTGCTACTTTTTGTCATTGTATGTAGACAACTATTTTTTTTGTCATTGTGTCGTTCAACTTTTAAATTCGTGCTATTGTGTGTATTACAATGGAGGTCGATATTTCTTTGGCTATGGGGGCTGTGATTTCGACCAAGATGGAGAGGGAAGGAGTTATTTGTGAACTAGGTTTCTTCTAATATATCTAAATGGTATCCTAATCCCCCTATAATTCCACTTTTACAAATTTAGCACTCCTAAATCCTTTTAAACTCTATATGCCGATCGTCCCCCCTATTCATTATTTTATATATTTTTTTATTTATTTATTAATTACCCTATTACTTACATTACCTTAAGTTTTTATAAAAACCTAAGCTAATTTGAGTAAACCTTTTTACATAAACGCCACCTACTAGACTTTCTAAAAATAACTTTTCATTTCACATTTCACTTTCTATTTATGGAATGTTTACTGCAAACTTCCATATTTCACTCACATGCTTCCTTTCCAATAACTTACACTTCTTATAAACGCTTAACTCTTAAAAACCAAGAATTGACGTAGCAATGCATGCAACACGTCTTTCATTTCCATTATCACCACACGTGAACAAATGGAATACTTAACACCAAACTCATATGCACACAAAATAAGATAATCATTTACCTTCTAAAATGACATCATGCACATATGTAAACCACTTCAACATACATATAGAACACATAGCACGCAAGAAACATACAAAATGGACACTTAGCCATTTCTAAAGGTATAAACTAACCTGCTCAAATCACGATTGTCACAATATCCCCTCCTTATGGAAATCTCGGTCCCTGAGATTTAACTAGTTGTTCAACACAATTCAACAATTAACATTAAGGAAACTTAACTTCATATAGTCTTTCGCGTTCCCAAGTGACTCGTGACCACACTTTGAATTCCAAAACTAACTTTCATAAGTAGTATTCTTACTCACGTTTCAATCTCTTACCTCACGATCAAATTTCTACAGGTTCCTCAACAAAACGTAAAGTCTTGTCAATTTTGATTTCATTCAACGGCACATGCAAATTAGCATTCCCCAAACACTTCTTCAAATTTGACACATGGAATTTTCATGTTACACAATCAAATTCCTCGGCAATCTTACAAACCTAATAAGCCACAGGGCCAATCCAGCTCAAGGATCTCGAATGGTCAACATATCTTAGTGCTAACTTACCCTTTTCCCAAAACGCTATCACACCCTGTCCAGGGGGGGGGGGGGTGACACTTTTAAAACAACAACATAAACTCCAACCTCGTACATCTAGCATCTTACTCCACTGTCCGCATAACTCGTTGATAGATCACTTGCCCGCTTGGAGCTTTTCTTAATAATACTCTTTATTAGTCGTTTCCTTCAGTAATTTGGGTCCAATCAAACTACCTTCCCTAATTTCAGCCCATAACACGGGTGACCTATATTTTCTTCCATATAGTGCTTCGAACGGAGCACACTGAATGCTAGTGTGATAACCGTTGTTATAAGAGAACTCACCTAACGGTAGTAGGACTCCCAACTGCCACCAAAGTAGATCACACACACCCTTAACATATCCTCCAACGTCTGAATTGTATGCTCATGACTAAAAATCTGTCCATATTGTCTGAGGGTGATAACCCTATTGTGGCTCATATCCAACTCGCGTTCCTAAGGCTTTCTGAAATGTTTGCCAGAGACGTGATGTAAACCGTGCATCACAATCCGAAATAATCGACACAGGCACTCCATGACACGCGACAATTTCATCGGTATAAAACCTCGCCAATTTCTCCGTACTATAATCTTCACGTATTGCTAGAAAATGTGCTGATTTGGTCAATCTATCAACTATAACCCATATCACATCGTGCCCACTCCTTGTTTTAGGTAACTTTGTGATGAAGTCTATGGTATGTTTTACCCACTCCCATTCCAGTATCTCTAGTTGTTTGTAATAAGCCCGAAGGCCTTTGAAGCTCAGACCAATCACCCTTGCACAAGTTAAACATTTCGCTAACTAGGTAGCAATATCCCGTCTTCATTCCCGGTCCACCAGTACATATCTCGACAGGTCAAGTACATCTATCCGCATCCAATCCAGGATGAACGTAATACCTGGACTTTATGATCCTCATACCATAATTAACTGTTCTTACAAACCTTCTATCACCGGAACCCATATTCGATCCATAAAGTACAAACTTCCGTCTCCTTTCCTTTCCATCTGCGATCTAAACCATGTAACCTTTCAACAAGTACGTTTTCCTGATTGAACGCCTCACCCTGAGCTGCCAGTAATCATTCATTTTACTCCAGAAATTGAATAGTCAAGCCATTGCACTACACGTTTAGTTTTTTCACCCGATCCTTCCCACTCAATCAATCAGCCACCCATTCTGCTTACCCGGATGATAGCGATTTCACATTCATAATCAACTAAATAATCGATCCTATAACCTCCTTTTGACGCATCTTCAACTCCTTCTGATCAAAATGTGTTGAAGACTTTTATGATCCGTATAATGACACATTCGTACCATACAAATAATGTCTCCAAGTTTTTAGAGCAAACAACCACGCTCCAACTCCTAGATCGTGTGTTGTATAATTCGTTCTTGTGATTTTTAACTGCCTGACGCATAAAGCAATTACCTTATTTCTTTGCATAGAACACAAACCTAACCCTTGATTTCAAGCATCACAGAAACTACATAATCTTCAACTCTAAACAGGAAATGACAAATTGGCGCATCAAAAAATTATTTTTCAAAGTCTGGAAAGCCTCTTCTTGTTCCACACCCCACACATACTTTTGGTTCTTCTGAGTCAACGAGGTAAGAGGTTTAGCAATCTTAGAGAAATTTGCCGAGTGAAAGTGAGGTAGAAACTCGCCAAAACCAAAAAACATCAATCACAGACGATGTCCTATGAGCTTTCCAATTCTTTAACTGTCCCCCACACCCCCCTCTATCTTACCTGGGTCCACGTGAATACCACTCTGATTAACACGTGAAAAAACCAAGAAATGCATTTCTTGCAACCAGAACTCACACTTGGAGAATTTAGCATACAACTTCTCATTCGTTAATAATTCTAAAACTAACCTCAAATGCACTTCATGATCTTCCTTAGTCTTTGAGTAGCAAGATGTCATCGATGAATACAATAACAAACTTATCTAAATATGGTTTACTGACTCAGTTCATCAAATCCATTAAGACCGCCAGTGCATTGGTTAATCTGAAAGGCATAACGGTAAACTCAAAAGCCATAAGCAAGGAAAACCATGTCAAACGACTTCTTGTTTCACACCCCACACATACTTTTGGTTCTTCTGAGTCAACGAGGTAAGAGGTTTAGCAATCTTAGAGAAATTTGCGATGAAATGATGGTAGTAACTCGCCAAACCAAAAAACGATCGAATCTCAGACGATGTCGTAGGAGCTTTCCAATTCTTTACTGCCTCTATCTTACCTGGGTCCACGTGAATACCACTCTGATTAACCACGTGACCCAACGGGGAAATCATTTCTTGCAACCCATAACCACACCTTGGAGAATTTAGCATACAAACTAGCATCTCATGGTCGTTAATAATTCTAAAACTAACCTCAAATGCACTTCATGATCTTCCTTAGTCTTTGAGTAGCAAGATGTCATCGATGAATACAATAACAAACTTATCTAAATATGGTTTACAGACTCAGTTCATCAAATCCATAAAGACCGCCAGTGCATTGGTTGAAAAAAAGAATCAGAAAAGGGCATAACTAAAACTCAAAATGTCCCATAGGTATATGAGATGAAGGAGTCATGAAATAAGTCTAAAGTGAGATACGGAGTAAGACGATAAAAAAATCATAGAAATGGTCCATTATAAAAAATACGCAAAAATAGGGAGAAAAATAGCATACATCCTACTATATAAGGCTGAGGCGGTTGACCTGTCAACGCGGTTTTTGGAATATCGTCCTCATGTACTCAGAGCTGATGATAACCCGATCGAAGATCTATCTTGGAGAAACAACATGAACCTTGTAGTTGATCAAATAAGTCATCAATTCTAGGGAGAGGATATCGATTCTTAACAGTTAACTTGTTCAATTCTCTATAATCGATACACATACGAAAAGAGCCATCCTTCTTCTTAACAAACAACACTGGTGCTCCCCACGGAGAATGACTTGGTCGTATGAAACCCTTGCTTAATAAAACTCTTGAAGCTGACCAGACAATTCTTGCATTTCCGAGGGTGCTAAACGATATGGAGACTTCGCTACCGGTGTTGCTCCAGGAATTAAATCTATGCGAAACTCAACTTGTCTCTGTGGTGGTAATCCCGACAAATCTTCTGGGAACACATCAACAAAATCCCGCACAACAGAAATATTACCAGATTTCGGATTTTGTATTCATTCTTTTTTATTACCCCTTCGCCTTCATTAAAGCTTTGGCTACTCCTAACGTACGCTCCCCTTGAACCCTAAGCACCTCACCATCTATCAACGGTATTTCAACCACTTTCTCATGACACACTATTACAGCCTTATTTTGAGACAACCAGTACATTCCTACAATCACATCAAAGCTCCCATGACCCAATGGTATCAAATTTATAGTGAACAAGGAATTTCCTAGTTCTAGTTTACAATCTCGGATAATCCTATCCACGTTCTAATCTAAACCATTTTTAACCATCTGCATATTCTATCAATAACGCATGGTTTACAATACTAGGTTCCACATTTAGCAGAGGCACACATTTGGTAGAAATGAAACTAAAATCAGCTCCAGAATCAAAAAGTACATTACCAAAATGACCGTTCAAAGAAAAGGTACCTGTAACGACGTTAGGATCCTGCAAAGCTTCAACCGCATTCACATTAAAAGCCTTTCCTCTAGCTTGATTCCCATTATTTCGGTTGTTACGATTTCCCTCCAATGCTAATGGATTCCCTGCTTGACCCGGCGCTCAGTACAACTTGGGGCAATTGTACTAAAGGTGATCAGGGCTTCCACACTCGTATCAAGGCCTTCCATTTATGACCCATTCTAACAGCATTCACATGAGTTGCTCGCTTAAATGGTTCCTGACAATCTTTAGCAAAATGGCCAGGTCTCTGACAGTTAAAACACAGCCTACAAACTCCATCCTCCGGATGATAAGTATAGCACTTAGTACACTTAGGATATTGGTTCACAAATTCATTTTTAGGAGGAGCTGTTGCCACAAAACCCGCTCCTATTTTTGCCTTCTTTTTATCCCTCCACGATCCCCAAGTTTACCAGTCTCTTCCACTGCCTTCCTCTTCTCATTACTCTTTGCCAAGGTACCACAGCTAATCGCCTCGTCAGTAAGTATGCCGGCTCTCAGAATTTCATTCTGGATAGTTGTTGGCTGAGTCGCCTTGAGCATTCCCCTAATATCAGGCGCCAATCCGCTACATACCCTTTGAAGCGTATGTGTGTCGTTGGGGGCCGAATCAAGTTCACCACAGATGTGGAACCAGCTTTGGCCAGGTCATGGAACCGATCCATGTAAGCTGCCTGTTTGGCTGCCTACATCTGTGATTCCAAAATTCATTCTCCAACCTCTCCATTTCATTACTTGGACAAAATTCCTCCACCAACAGAGCCTTAAAATCATTCCAGGTCATACCAATTGCCGCTTCACGGCCTCTTGCCTGGATTTAAGTGTTCCACCATGTCAGTGCCTTCTTAACAAATAAACTAGCATCATATTTCACCTTCTGATTCTCTATACACCCACTGTACATACCAGTGTCCGACAATCTTTAGCAAAATGCCAGGTCTCTGACAGTTAAAACACAGCCTACAAACTCCATCCTCCGTATCATCCTCTGGATGGGTGCCGACTCAGGTGTCACCAGATGTGGAACCAGCTTGGCCAGTTCATGGAACCAATCCGTGTAAGCTGCATGGTTGGCTCCTACCATCTTGTGATTCTAAAATTCATTCTCCAACCTCTCCATTTCATTACTTAGAAAAAATTCCTCCACCAATAGAGCCTTAAAATAATTCCAGGTCATACCAATTGCCGCTTCACGGCCTCTTGCCTGGATTTGAGTGTTCTACCCACTATTGTCAAGTACATTCTCCATCTTCTCGATCCAGTGGGTAAGTGCTATCGCACCTCCCTTTTCGTCATACTCCTTAGGGCCGCATGCCTAAAATCCCTTGTAGGAACACCCATTGTTCCCACCATTCCCATTGTTGTTGTTGTTATTTCCATTGTTGTTATTGTTGTTCCCGTTGTTGTTATTGTTATTTCCGTTGTTCACGTTGTTTGTCACTTGAGTGACGATCTGGGGAATGATATTTTGCAATTGCTGCGCAATGATGGCAGCGATGTCGGGTTGCCCATTTTCGTTGTCGTTAGTCCGTGTTCGAACCATTCTGATTAAGATAGTATTAACGCACATTAGATGAGAGGGGAAAGGTTTCTAAACCGACCATTCTATCAATATACAATCATAACTATATATATATATATATATATACATACATAATCAACCAAACAACATGTTGACATCAAATCCGCGTAATCATACTTGCAAGTCCACTTGTGTTGTGGCGCATGTATAATTATGTTGGCCACCATAATTATAGATGCCCCCTTTCACAAGTGTGCTCCCTCCTGTGACTACACTTCTCAATGTCAACAAAACACATAACATATAGATCACATCAACAAATCACCACATATGGAAAATGACTCAAAATCACTTAAATCATAATATTAAAATAATCCAACGAATTCCAATATTCAAAAGCAATATTCCTAATAAAATTCCAAACCAAAGTCAAACAATCTCAAAATCCTAAAATCTTAAAACACATAAAGAGGCGGACAATCAAGCATTGATTCAAATTCCACTACCACCCATAACTTCCACTCACTGTCCCTAGGTCCACTCCTAGCCGTGGACTCCAGATCCGAATCACTGTCGGATATGTCATAAATCACATTCTCATAGATTGCTTTTAACTTAAAAATTTCTTCTTCCTCCTTGGTTGGTTTGTATTCTGGGAATTTTCCCAGAAATTTGGTAATTGTACCATCTTTAGCAGTCACTGTTGTTTCAATCTTTAATACCTCTTCTCCCTTAACTAATTTTATGGTCAACCTCTCTTCAACTCTGCATGGGTACATGTCAATCGGTATACGGATCTTGCGGCTACCCCGCCTTACCCAAGCCCTTGTTCCTGGTTTATAGTATCCCCTACATCCTTTTGCAATGGCAACCCCCATGCGAAACTTCTTATGAAGGTGAGGAGGCATAGCTAATTTATCAAGAGATAAGGCACACTAAATCAGATAAAGGCAATCAAAATAGCTAATTTTTTTTAACAAAACTAAGAAATAAAATCATGTAATTAAGGGGGAAAACGCATACTAGTTATACTACTAAACGCTTAAGCCCTAACATGCATCTACGTGAAGGACTCCTAGGTTATAGTCTAGGCTCAACCACCTACTTCTCTATAACCAAAGGCTCTGATACCAATCTGTCACACCCCGCCTAGGCGGAAACACGAGGCGTAACATCATGGATATCATCACAACACAATGGTGTCAACAATAGAGAGAACTAAATGAAATAGTTTAACACCCCCAAATTTACAACAAGATTCGGGACCAACAATGGGGTGTTATTAATGAGTACAATAGTCATACATTATATAGAACGACTCGAAAAGAGACGTTAATAACATATTCCATTCCAAAATATATAGATCAGAGTGCAAACGTTGTCCCAACATAAAGACCATTTTATAGAACAAGTTTGAAACGTCAAACAACCGTAAAAACATTGTTTTGAGGAATGGAAAATAAGTGATTTAGCAAAATCAGTTTTTAAGCGCAACTTCATCCTCGTTTCAAGCTCCAAGTCCTTAGCTTTGATTACCTGAGATAAACATGCTAAAAAGTCAACAATAATGTTGAGTGATTCCATAGGTTTATAAGAGTAAACATTAGAACACAAATATTTTTAATCATCGAAAAACTTGTGGCGCAAACAAGATTTATATATAATTGCATTGAGCTCGTGACAACCGACCCTTTGACGAGATAAAAATGTAGTTTGCCCCAAAATATTAGGTATTATTTCCATATACCTATAACTTCTCAGATAATATATCCGTTGCAAGTGGGTGTTCCAAAAGGATTCATACCCCGGACGAGGAGTCACCCCATAGGCCTATTTATTACCATAGCGTCTAACCATCACAGGTAGTTAACGGTTTACGATATTAGGGTCTTTAGCAATAGGTACTCAAGCATTAAGCATACAATTCGGGTAAAGCATACTGAGAACCATTTGTGTTCAATTTTATAAAACAAGCATGTATCCCCCTCGCGGGTTTTTAATAAAACATTTAAAGTAGTAAAGGCGAGGCTATGAACTCACCGTATGTAGATGATCGAATGAGAAACCAAGTATGAGAAGATGACTTCAAAGATTAGTCGAGACCTATAAAGCAAGTCGCGACTTAGAATGATATATGATATCATTATAATAGAATAGTTATACAATACTAGTTAAAGAATCCGAAACATGAACAATATTGCACCAAGACTAAAACAAAGTATTTTTAGTTTTCAAATAGGTGTATGACCTGCACTTAACCCCAAATAAGTGTCTACTAAGTATTGCTTATCCATTTTTAATCATTACTAAACGGTCACACTTTTAATTCACAAGAAAAGGCGTAAAACTTACATTGAAGAATTTTAGTCACATTCACAGGACCTTATCTCTTAATACATAAAAGATATGAAGGTGAGGTTTTCACCCCTGGAAAGATACATGAGTCTAGTTATCAAAACATTAAACCAATCATTCTAATCATTTACCAATCCACGGGAAATAAGTTTTTACTAACAGAAGGTCAAAAAAGAAAACTTACTGAATTTCTAGCTTCCACCGTTTTGGCCCTAAATCTTAAACTAAAATAGTAATGAAGTTGATTCCAATTGGAGGAGAAATATTATGATATATATTGTCTAACCATGTTTTAAAACCTTAACCTACTATATAAAATCATAGAGAAAAACATGTTTCCCAACTGAAACTCCAGAATTGACCTTCTACCGTAAAAAGACCATATCTCCTTCATCCGAAATCGTTACAAGAGTATCCAGCTCACCACATGAAGCTTAAGACTTTATCTAACCACCTATGCAATTTAATTAGTAGCTATAGACCAAAAATTTGGATAACAAGCTCTGTTTACCTGCTGTCCCAAAACAGTCCATAAAATCCACCTCTAAATCAATCAATAACACATCCAAATCATCAATTTTTCCATCACAAGGCTACTAATCATTCAAGTAAATCATCTATCATTCATTTTTCATCACTTACACTAATTAATCAAGATCAATCACAATATGCACATGCATGTTCATAAAAACCCCAAATCAACACATGCATTGCTAGAAACATCAAATTAGTAAAAAGGGAGTACAAGGAAACAATTTAAAACTTATAATTGAAGGATTTTAAGAGATCACACAAACCCTATGTGGGTTTCTTGATCTTGGTCGATTGCTCCAACAACCAAATAACCAAAACCTTAAATTTTCTTGCTCCAAAGCTTCTTGTAATCACCTAGAATCGAACCCTTAGTGCTCCAACACCATTAATTCCAATCAAACTCTTAAAAACTCAAGATTCTTGAAAATCAAGATTTTTACAATCAATGAATTTAGGTTTTTGTTAATGGGGAATGATAGAGGTTAATTTATGGTGTGATTTGGTGTAGATAGAAGATGATTTGGTGAAGAAAATTGGGTG
The DNA here is from genome assembly GCA_026074375.1 of Tanacetum coccineum. Taxonomy (NCBI): domain Eukaryota; kingdom Viridiplantae; phylum Streptophyta; class Magnoliopsida; order Asterales; family Asteraceae; genus Tanacetum; species Tanacetum coccineum. The sequence continues at coordinate 3,139 of BQNB010026290.1, read as the reverse complement.
TTCTTGGGGTTTTGGTGTTCTAAAAGTCGAACAGTAGAGAAAAAAATAGGGGAAGAAGACGTTGGTTTTCTTTTTATAAACTGTGTGTGTGTTTGATTTGATAAAAAGGTTTTATTAAGGTAGGAAGGAGTATATAGTTGGTAATTATCTCAAATAAAATAAAATAAAAGGGATGTTTGTTTGGGTGAGTTCGACCGGTCATCAAAAAGGGAGGGGAGAGTGGGCTTTGGCCCATTTTGCCTAAACTATTATTACCCATAAATCTCGGGCCCTAAAACCTTTCCTAGCCCGATTCTTTTTCCTAAACCGTGATTTTCGTCTCGGTGCAATTTAAAACACAAGAAAGATAAATATTATAAAAATAAAAATAATTAGGCACTCAAAGCCCTAATACGGAGTCGTTGATTTCTCGATCAATAAAAACGGATAAAATTTTAAATCATAGTGCTTTTTACTTAAAATTGACGATTTTTATATAAAACGACGAAATAGTGAAAGGAAAATTTTTAGAAACTTAGAATATTAAATACAAGTGAAAAATTAGTAGTGACCTTAAAATACGGGGTTTTACATCTTTCCCTCCTTTTAGGAGCGACGTCCCGGCGCTCGTCTCTTCTTACATGTCGTATTCTTACTCGAGAATAGATGCGGACATTTGCTCATGAAGTAATCTTCTCTTTCCCATGTGAACTCCGGACCTCGCCGCGAGTTACATCGAACCTTGACTATGGGAATACGGCTTGGTTTACGTTGCTTCGCCTCACGGTTTATTATTTCTATCGGTTCTTCAATAAAGTGCAATTTGTCATCGAGTCGATTATAAATTCGATTTGTCGAGGTGATGGAAGTACCGGCAGATCGTCGGGAAACATCTTTGGAAGAAAATCACGAATCACCGCCTCAATTTCTAAACGTTTCTCCATCGGTTCTCAGAAGATGATGGAATTTCTAATCCGCCAATTTACTTACTTACGCTCAGACGTTTATTTCCAACAAAGAGTGACTACGAAAGGTAGTAAAGAAAAGAATGGAAAAGAATTTGACTCATGAAAACAGACACGAGACTTTTCTCGAGTGTTGAGTTGGATAGACTTACTTGCATAGTGATCATTGTTAAGGATACACATAATTTTTTTTTATAAGAAGGTTAGGGTAAAGGGTTAGTTTCAATAAGGTTTAAGGTGACAATTACCAACATGACAAGGTTCCGTCTGAATTTATAATAGGGACCAGGCTGTGTTATAATTCGAGACAGTCAATATTGACATGCTTGCTTTCGTCAAAATCTTATCTTGTGTTTAAGTGATAATAGGCTATTTTTGTTAAAGTGGCAAGTTTGTATTGTGGTAAAAATAAAATAGTTCTTGTAAAGTGGTATTTTACTTTTCATTATTATTATAAAGAGTTTTTATACATGACAGAAATCGGAATGAAGTACAGGGTGGTTACAATTTGCTTATAGAAAATCTTTCGGTTGAATTACTATAATGAATAAGCGGTTCACGAGACAAAATCGACACCATTTATAGGACTGTATTTGTTTATTTTATGTGAAAATGGTATAATAGTTTAAGGTTTATGTAGATCCCACTTGAATAGATCTTTCTCTCCTTAGCTTGTATATAAGGATTAGTAATCCTAGATAAATCCAAAACTACTATGATAGAAACTTTATGTGAATATTAAAGAGTATGCGGAATCTACTCTTTAATATCTAGAAGATATATCAATGAAACAGTGATTTATATGAACAATGCAGTAACAAGTAATAGTAGAATGAACAATATAACCAACAAGCTTCAATATTATTAAGATTAATAATACGGGTACTCTGACTTAGTACTAGGTTTTACAACCTTGAAGCTATGAATACAATTGTGATTGATCTCTAACGGATATGATGTATGTGAGAGAATTGTCTATCTAAGTTTACACCTTAGGTCCTCCTTTTATACACTAAGGAGTCCTAATGGGCTTACAATACAATTAATACTTTCCTAAAGATTATACATTAATGCTTTTAATGCTTTCCATAATATGTAGTCAAATGTAATAAATACAATGACTAAGTATTTAATACTTTCTTTTGTAAATTCTCAATCAGCATTAACTTTCCATGTAATCTTTACAATCAACATTAACTTCAGTCTTTCAGCAGTATTAAGTTAGTACTGGCAGTACTAACTTTGCTCCAGCAGTACTAAGTTTACACTAGCAGTACTAACTGATTAGTACTGGCAGTATTAAGTATGAAGACTTTAATTCCCAACAATCCTCCCCTAAACTTGATATTTATCTTCTGAATCTTCAAGTTTCTAGATAAAAGCTTTATCTTGACTTGGAGGATGTAATCAAACACTTCATTACTTCTTGTACTGTGACTTGTCATTTTGTTGAGTCTTTGCTCCTGCTCTCTTTTCATCATCAAATTGATCATGCAATTTCACAGCTGCTTTATAACCAAGTCTTTCTTGCTCTTGTTACCTTTTTGTCTTCAAGGCTATTTAACCTCACTGAATCTTCTAATTATGTTTTTGGGTTGCCTTACAAATAAGAAAATCAGACCTTTTTGGAAACCCAAGCCATTACAAACCTGGATCTGCCTCTTACGTCAACATAGTCATATCTCTTCAAAGTGATTGATGCACTATTAGGTTTGATAGGTCTCTAAACCTAACATGCCGAGGCCTTAACTTTATTAACCCGATTCTTCCTAGCAGCATTAAAATGACTTTGTCTGGTAATATTAATTGAAATTGGGCCAGACCTAGTTAAGATTTTTCTTGGAACCATGTGTCTTTTTGGATTGGGGTGAGTAATACGTAGAGAATTTTGATGGTTCACCTTTCTTGAATTATTCCATACTGGTTTTTCCTCCCTTTGACTATTTAGTTGTCTCTTTTGTTTACGTGTATACTTGAGGCGATCAAAACTTCCACAGACATAGCAGGCTTTATTGTGCATCACAAAATCATTTCCTAGTTGTTGAAACTTTTGATTATTCTAGTTTCTTTGATTTCCCCTAGGTTTTTGTGACCTGTACATTTTACCATACTTAACTGGTTTCCTAACTGTTTTTTCTTGTTGTTTCGATTTAACAAATTCTATCTTAGCAACAGTAGAAAAAACAATTTTCTTT